>CM067364.1:39001049-39253549 GCA_034401795.1 Chaetoderma sp. LZ-2023a | reverse complement strand
TGTAAATGTTCACATGCAACGAACATGCAATATCTACAGAGATTGATTGAATAATGGTCCATTCTAGTTATAGCTATTCCCCGCCCGCCTCTAGTTAAGCTCCACACATACTTCATCGTGTTGGGATCGATCGATCCCCGAATGCCCTGACTATCAATTTCCTGAAGACTATACAGGTAAGCTGTTGAATATTTTGTAACTAATTTGTCTGCGTGATGTTGCTGCCTATGGCAGCAACAGCACAGTGTCAAATTATTTACAAAATATTCAACATAATATTTATTAAATAGTAAATACATACAATTCGTACAACAATGCATAGTTCTTCTTCAATTATGCGTTCGTGACGCACTTATCTACGTCATTCATGTCGTCATAGTGACGTCATTGATTATGCAGTTCTACACGTGACGTAGTTGATTATGTCGTCATATGATGAATGTACACAGTGGAAAGGCCCATAGGGTTACTATCTATGGCAACAGCATACAAATTAGTACCAAGAGTTATTTCGTTTTCATACCCACCTGCACATAATATATCCATTATCATCAGTACACGTGGAATGGTAGGTATCACATGGGGACCACTCACAACTGATGTTTCCCTCCACAGAAACTGAAATCAACAAATATTGAAGTAACAATTCAGACTAAAGACCATTGGTCATGTTTTCTTAATTCTACTGTAGTATATATAAACATGTTCTACTTCTATGAAAAATTCAACAAGACATCAATGTTACACTGACGGGATATTAGCGGAAATCATGGCATTATGCATTTCCAAGTACAAATCTAGATTTGTATCAAGTTCGCAATGACCTTGACCTTAGAAGTCCGAATGTCTTTCTGCTCCTCTGTCAGGTGTAGGTAACTGAATGGTCATGTTTATTTGCAATAATTTAGTCAATTCTGAAACAAAGACCATGTGTCCAAATTTAGTGCTAAATAGGGAGAACCCCTGCTTAGATATAAGAGGATATGTTGAGCTAAACATAAAACAGAAGCAGGTTAGTTAACACAATTTTGAGCACGATGTAACAACTGTTACCTTGAATATTTAGAACATAAATTGATTAGAAGAGATTGCTTCTGGATTAGTCAGCAATGTCTTCAATTCAATTTTGTTTAAAATATGCGGCAGTACACTTCATTAACCCCATACGTTTTAAATGTTACAATCGCGTTGGTCCATCTGTCCACCCACCCACTCACCCAAATGCTAGAACGCCTATCCGTCCATAAGCCTGACCGCACGCCCACAAACAAATTGGAATGCAATCAAATGTGTTACGGTAAGGGTTGTAAAACTCCCGGAAATTTTGAAACTGGTAAATTTCCTCCAGAATTTTGGGAATTTTCAAGGAATTTTGGGAAACACAATGACCGTTATTTGTCTAACTCTAAATACCTATGCCAACATTCTACTAGTATCTTAATTTGAACTCATAACATAGTAGTACATCTTAGATGAAACTAAAACCTGATTACATAGTTTACATCTTTAAACTTTGTATTTCAAAGACAAAATTTGATTCATGAAGATAAATGTCAGGTTTACACTTGACCCATTTACGAAACCTTATTTATACTTCATATCACTTCAACTTGTTCGAGGAATTCATTGAAATTATGTGGTTATTAATAGTATGGTTTTCTAAAGCCTTAGATATGTGAAGGTAACAAATGAAACATTCTTTTTCAAACGGTAAAGGAACATCGTGAAGCTAAATTTACTGAGTTTGTTATGTCTATGTTAGGTTCAATGAGTTTTAGATTCGATAAAATGGCAAGAAATTTCTTTACCGGTTTCACGCCGCAAATGATTTTAATGGGGAAGTATAGCAGTGGGTGATGCTGCTTCTGAACCACAAAGACCCATCCATCATGTTGCAGACACGTTTATATAGATTCTTCTGTACAGAGACAATCTTTCACATATTTTGCCAAAATTACTGTATTACTAATATTTTTTCTATACCTTCTCGCTATTCATCAACTTCCTCATCACGGTGACTCTCTTATACCTAGAATCGAGCATGTTGACAGCAGGATGGATTGGCTTCATGCACAACTCTGCTCGCTCAGTATTGCCTGGTTCAGATTTCAAAGACCTTTTGAACTTATACTCGCAAATCTCTTTCCGCAGATATATTAGGCATAGACGAACTGTTATATTTTTTCGGAAATGTTATAATATTGTTTGGGTATGATCCATCCATATGTGTCAGAGATATCTCAATTGAAAAACTTAATATTTGTCCAAGTTTTCTTACATTGTCAGCTCTCGTAGAGTTTTGAACTCGTGTCTGTTTTAAATGGGTATGTTATGCATAGATGCAGTGTCATGAATTGGTTTCGGCAAAGGCTGTCCATATTCACCAGTTATCTATCTTGCACTACACCAGAAGAATGTTTACTGTCGGATAACTTGAAAACTCCTTGATCGGTGTACAACATTAAAACTCGAATTCCTCTTGTGTCAGCACTGTTGTGGCAAAAAGTGGTCTTTATTTTGTTTCAAGATGAGAGAATAGATCTGGAACAGTATCACTCTTAGCCATTGCTATTCATTCATCATTGTGTCCACGATGGCATTATTGATTACTTTTTGATGATGGCTAATTCCTAAAGAGGGCCATTCCCCTAGAGCAGACAGCATACCTTTTTACTTTGCTTCCACATTGAACGCATAGCTTATGTGTGGGTATTCTGTGTGAATTTATTCCCAGGCAGCCTTTCTATCCACACCACTGTCAGTCAGTAAGTGATATACTTTTTGTAGACCAGTCTCTCTAATGAGAGCTTTTATGTTAGTTTTAACATAAGCTAAATATGATGATAATGTATCTACCTTGTAATTAACTAGAAAAACAGCAAATTAAAATACTTATTTCACATTGTTATTCAAATAAAATATCAATATATGCATGAATATGCACAACGAAAATCCCCAATATTCCCAACATTCCCACCTTCTGAAAATTACCGAAATATTCCATGGAAAGTTTCCAAAATTCTCGGAAAGTTTCCATATCTTTGCAACACTACCACTTACAGGAGATCCTGATATGATTGCCGATTGAAAGACAACCTATAAACTAGGCTCTGCGCACAGGATGTGTTGACCACGATGGAAGTCAAAGATGGTGTAATTCACCCAGATGTGATATGTTAGTTATCCATATAATTCCGGATTGCGATACCATGTTTACATTAGGCTCCGCCCCCAGGGTGAGACTGGGGCATGGTGGGGAACCAAACAACAAGCTTGGCGAAGCATAAGGATTTGCGATGGCGTGTCATCCGACTGCACATCTTAATTTTTGTTTTGGAAATAGCAGTTATTTCTGAGCTGCACTGTATCTCCAAGAGATGACAGTATATACTATACTTACAATGACGCGAATGGCTATCATCCAGGATCAGAGGTACAGATGTCAGATTCACCAATTGACCATTGTGAGCACTGTGTATGTTTCTGTATCCATGGTGTAATTCTTGCAATCTGTCTTGTACGTGTTTCGTTTCATTGTAGTTGACAGGATGTTTGAAAACGACTTCAAAGTAGAAGAAGCTGGAGCCAGTCATGTTAGGATTTCTTCTGGAATATATAAAGTTGTGATAGAAAATGGAGTGGTAGTGTGCTCATTAGAAAACAAAGTACATCAGATCGTGTTTCCTGGTAACTGAGGAATCCAGTTTTAGCTATGCCCCGCCCATCTCTAGCTAAGCTTCACCCAGATTTCGCCTGTGTTGGGATCGAGCTATCTCTCAACTCATCGACTATCAATTTCCAGAAAACTATACAAGTAAGCTGTTGAATATGGCAGCAACAGCGAACAGTCAAATTAGTTTCAAAATATCCAATAACATGTTTATTAAATAGTAAAGCGACAATTCGTGCAACACCACCTCAGTCCGTTATCAATTAAGCCTTTGTGATGAACTTATCTACGTCATTCATAACGTAATTTATTATAACTTCATCATATACGTAACGTAGTTGATTCTGATGTCATATACTTGATGGATAAACTGTAATCCTCAATTTACATTCAGATATAAGAGATTCATTCCAGGAATCTTAAACTATAAATCAACAATCATATTGATTTTGTGTAGCATTTAGACGCTCTAGCCGTTTAATGGCCAGATTGGCCAAAACAGCATCTGCGTTGTCTTGAGGAATGTCCATTTCTCGTCCAAGAGAGCCGGTCATTCCATCGGTAAATTTTCAAATTACCCTTCTCGTAGGCTGCAAATGGACATTGACTAAGCAAAGACTTGAATCTTCTTGACCATTACCACTTCGCAGGTCAACCCGGCAAAAACGATCAGTGTTATTGAGGAATGTGCATTTGTAAATTTCACTGGTAGCTTTACAAACATAGTCTTCTCTTGGCCTCGGAAATAATTTTCTTGGAAAATTTTAACCATTAAAGGGTCACTTGATAGGAGTGTCATTCCGAACGCTTCTGCGTGCTGGTGTTAATTACGAAATAAATAGGCACGTGTTATTGCCATCCTAAGACTTAGTAATGCTCGTAATTTTAGCCATTACCATTGCAATATTATATGTTCAGAAATTATATACATACTCATATTTCAGCAACCTCACGCCAGACATATATGGAATAGTTTCAAACACAGGACGAACCTGAAAATAATAATAATAATAATAATAATAATAATAATAATAATTTTAGCAGAATTTATCTCATCAGTGAGAAATAACAGAATTGATCTGTAAGGATAAAGATGGTATACAATAAGTATATGTATCTTTGATTACCATATGCCGTTATTGAATAAGACTTTTAATCACATTTTCCGCCATGCTCACAATAACGTTTGCAATGGACCGTTCCAGATTTAGCTATGCCCCGGCCATCTCCAGCTAAGCTGAACCTACACATCGCTCGTGGTGGGCTATTCCCCGTCCATCTCTAGCTAAGCTGAACCCACACCTTGCTCGTGTTGGGATCGATCCCTCCACTCACTTATGATTAATTTCCAGAAATCTGTGCATGTAAGCTGTTGAATATTTTGAAACTAATTTGACGGGGTGCGGTTGCTGCATTTGGCAGCAACAGCTGCCCAGTCAAATTAGTTTCAAGATATTCAACAGCATGTTTATTAAATAGTAAGGATATAGAATTCGTACAACAACGCTTAGTCCTTCACTAATTATGCGTTCGTGACGAAGTTAATTAAGTCAGTCATGTCGTCATAGATAATGACGTCATGCTACACGTCACGTAAAGTCCAAACCCCGTAAAAATATGGACAAAATTTGAAAATCAGTTCAATTATGATGGTGAATACATGCAATGATGGGTACAGATCAAGTCTGTAACGTTTTCATAAGATCGGATAAGTCCTTGATGAACTAAATGTCCATGGAAAAGCTGTAACATGTACACGTTTAGCTATGCTCCGTACATCACAATCATCAACTTCTTGACTATCAATTCCCAGAAAATTATACAGGGAAACCCGTTGAATATGTTTTAACTAGTTTGACTGGGTTCTGTTACTACCTAAGGCATCAACAGGGCCCAGTCAATTAGTTTCAAAATATTCAACAGAATGTTTATTAAATGGTAAAGACATACAATTAGTTCAACGTGTCAGACTATTAAACGTTAAAGACGGATTATATCGAGGCATTCATGCCGTCATGATTATGACGTCAGCCTACAGGTCACGTAGTTGATTATGACGTCATATGATTGCGCGAGGAAATGGATTCATGAATTAGTGGCGCACGCCGAACGCCAGGCATCATTTGGATCACTATGTCGGCTTCGCTATGGGCTCACGCCATTGTATTTTCTACTTACCGCTTCCTGGGAAAAATATTTGATCGACGTAAACTCAGGGCTGTCATCAGATGCATTAGCTGGAGATGTGACGTTCACATCAACCGCTATCATAAATGGTACAACATACCTATGTCCTGAAATGAAATATATATTCAAATTGCACGTGGCATCATAAATGGCTCAATGGATGAATCCAGTTTAGCTATGCCACTAGCTATATACCATTCATCTCTAGCTAATCTCTGCCTTGGCATCGATCGAACCATGACCTCCACGAATCACAACTTCCAGAAATATATACAGGTAAGCTGTTGAATAGTTTGAAACCTATTTGATTGGGCGCTATTGCTTCCTATGGCAGCAACAGTGCCCAGTCAAATTAATTTCAAAATATTCAACAGAATGTTTATTAAATAGTAAAGCGATACAATTTGTACAATTGGTAGACTTTTAAAGGTTCATGTACGTCATTCATTACGCAATTGATTGCGACTTCAACCTCGATTTGACGTTATGTGACGTCATATATACACCTGTGCAAAAGTTAAGCACCACCCTATTTTTACGCACATGCGAGGGTATATTCATGTGCTATGAAGAAAGCAATAGCATAAACATTTATGTACCCATCCATCTTAGTGCAAGAGGTAATAATGCAACTAGAGGAATGCTGATTATGATGGTGGGGAAACACTATGTTTTTGTTTGAACTTGAAAACGAGGCCTGAATATGGTTACGTTGACACAACTGACAACTATTACCCTACAGTTGACACACGTGGCTAGATTGTCATTAATGGTGTCTGAAAACGAAGTTTAACATCTGTGCACGAGTTTGAGACTGTCATTATTAATACCGGGTATATCCACCTTGTGCCTGGATGACGGCCTGGACACGACGTCTCATGCTGGTCACCAACCGACGGATACGCCATTGTGGTATTCGTTGCCATTCAAGATGGAGTGCGTCTGTTAATTCCTGTAGGTTCTGCACAAGAGGATCCCTCCTTCTCACCATGTTTCCCAGAATGTCCCAGATATGCTCAATAGGGTTCATGTCAGGGCTCCTTGCTGGCCATGGTAGGGTTTCGATGGCATTCTGGCGGAGGTATTCCTGCACAGCTCTAGCACGATGTGGTCGGGCGTTGTCATCCATGAATATAGGGTGGGTTCCAGGTGCATGATTTACAAAATGAGGGACCACAACTCTATCCAGTATGGAATCTTGATATCTTTGTCCATTTAGTGTTCCAGGTACAGTCAACAGATCCAGCTTACAATCAAATGAGATGCACCCCCATATCATAACGGAACCTCCACCAAATGGAACTTCTTCCATGATGTTACGTTGGTCGTACGCCGTGCGTCTGGACCTCCATACACGAGTTCGACCATCTGTGGCATGAAGCAGGAACCGACTTTCATCGGACCAGTGTACCCGTCTACAGGATCTCATGTTCCAGCGTCTTCTTTCGTTACACCACCTCAGACGCTCCTCTTTGTGGTGTGCAGTGAGGAGAGGACGTCTGACAGGTCTCCTAGCTTTCATGCCAGCAGCATACAGTCTCCTTTTGACGGTAGACATTGACACTCTATTGCGCGTTCCCATTGCTGGCTGAGCACTCTGCTGTTGGTGAATGGAGATCTCCTAACAAGGCGTACTAGGGCTCGATCATCACGGGCAGTAGTCTTCTTCGGTCTTCCAGATCTAGGCCTGTCGTTCACCTCGTTAGTTTGCCCATGTTTTGCAATCAAACGACTGATTACAGTATGGTTAATGTTCAGCTGTCTGCCAATCTCTCTGCATGACATACCAGTGGTATGCATGCCTATGATTTGCCATTTCACACGATCACTTAACCTTCGTCTTGCCATAGCGGTTCACAATCAAGAGCTAATTCTCTCTGTACAAATAAATCACGGTCATGAACACAAAATTCCTAATCTTGTCGCTTAAATCTGTATGTAATGTTCTACACCTCAAACTGGACTTTTACATAACTGAACACGTGTGCTGTTTCCCGGCACGCACGGACATCAAGCGGCGTGAAGTCATGCATGCATGTGCATTTCGTACTTGGAATTATGTCAGCTAACGCGGGGACAAAAAGTATGGCAGCCTAGTTGTACCATCATGTTTCTACGTTCTATTGTTTTTGCTGGTGCTTAACTTTTGCACAGGTGTATATTTGACTGACAAAATGGATTCGTCTATTCTTAGCTATGCCCGCTCATTTCTAGATAAGCTCCACCCACCTTGTATGCTCATCGAGTTTAATGCTTTGACCTCTAAATTCCCAGAATCTCAATTCCAAGTTAATTTTACAGGTAAGCTGCCAATGCAGGTAAGATGACTACCGTAGCAGTAGCTTTCAGTCAGATTAGTTTCAAAATATTCAACAGCATGTTTATTAAATTGTAAATTCACCAAATATCTTAGCCCCTTTTCTATCAGACATAAGTTATTTAATTGTAACATATGCTAGCAAATTACGTATCTTGATTGTGACGACAGCTACTTGAGTGACAGTGCGGATCCATATAGAAAATCATAGAAAATCATAGAAATCTGACGCACACTACAAACTATTCGAGCTACAGATGAATGTCTGTGACCGAGTGCGTGCCTGTGTCTGGCGGCTTGTCTGCCTGCACGTGTGAATGCGTGCACGTGCACACTGATCTCGAAGGCCTGTGACTTCGACAATTCCAATTCAATTTCAAATTGAACAAACTTCACAGTCAACTAAGAGCTGTGTAGACGAGATCCAAAACATTACGATTTTTTTTAATTAAAAAATGATTTATGTAGAAATGCTCACTTGAACATGTCTGTCCATCAGGAAATAAATGTTGTCTGTGAGGACAGATACAAGATGGCAGACCAGCAATTACAATACAGCCATATGAGCAATTGTGATTCATTCCAGCACATGGTCCGTGTATCTCTGGAACTAAAAGAGGAAATTAATATTAGTAAGTGCAGCTTGTATTTTTCAAATGGAAACAAAAAATGATGGAATAAAATTTATATCTTCCTGGGATTATACATATTTACATATATATGAAATACATTAGGCAACACGATTAGATATTTTAACAAAAACCATTGTTTAAATTTTCAAATTGGTTTCTAACTGAATGGCACAATTATTGATTTAATTGTCATTGCAAGGTTAAATACAAACATGTATTGCTAATTATTTAACAGCGGTTAATTATTATTCGTGAGCTGGATGCAGGACACGGAATTCAAAGTTTTAACTTCAAACAAACTACATCCTCACAAGTATCGATTTTTAAGACTAATGGTATGTATGCATAGAAGGGTGTGGATATGCGTAACGTACACTTGTGACATCGCTTGCGATCAATGGCCAAACTAAAACCATCTTCACAGGAACAGACATAATCTCCATCTGTATTTGTACAGTGCTGTTCACATTCATGTCTCTCTGAACAGTCATCAATGTCTGAAATGCCATATAAACATGTAACTTCCATTGTCTATATGAAGTAGGATCAGTAGCACATATGGACGCGCTGGAAGAGACATCATATATGGAAGCAATATAATATTTAACAGGTTCGATGTTCAAGGTAGAGAAAAGGCATCCATTATCAGATAATAGAGCCAATAGTTGAATCTACTTTTGCTATTCCACGCACATATCTAACTTAGCTCAGCCCACAGTTTGCCAATGTTTGGGATCAGTCGAATACTAAACTCCCTGAATCTCAATTTTCAGAAAACTACACCCGTAGTCTTGAATATTTTGAAACAAATCTGACTTGGTGCTGTTAGTTTACTATGACAGCGACAGTGCCTTGTCAAATTCGTTCCAAAATATTTAACAGAATGGTTAGTAAGTAGTAAAGACATACAATTTGTACACATGATAGACTTAAAAGTTCATGACGAACATAGCTACATCATTTATTAGGCATTTTGATTGTGATGTCAGCCTACATGTGACGTAATTTATTATGACGTCATATACTTGTGTAACATTGTATTCTTCCATTGTTACCTTGGCACATTTGCCCATCACCATGAAGATCTCTGTAGCCAATATGACAAACACATCTTACATCTCCGTCATGTAATCTTTCACACGTATGTGGGCATACACTGCAAGTGCTCAGATCTGTAAAGTAGAATTAGCAATGTTCATCTACGATTTCAGAAATGTAACCATGTTGATATCCGCTAAAATCTAAGAATATACAAATGAATGCCAATACTAGCAAATTTATTTGATGCAAGTAGCTTATGCCTAGCTGTTGTAATAGTAGCAGTGGCACTACTGAGAGACCTAGTAGCAGAAAAGGTAGCATTACTACTAGTAGTTGTAGTAACAGTAGTTAGCAGCAGTAGATCACCTGGCTTGAGATGGCATGTAGAGTTCTTTTCATCACATGGAACAGGTTCATGCAAACTGAAACACAACAAGAACGAAAATCAGAGATTGCTAAGTATGCCACCCCCATTCCGAGAAGCACAACCTCGCATCCATGCTTGGTCACCCTGACCTTGACATCGATAGTATCCTTCGAAATACCAAGGATAAACTACCACCCAAGATTAGCAACGATCCCTTCAAATGAACTCGAATTAGCATCCTGAAACGCAATATTATATCATTAATTAGGTCACAGTAACATTGAGATTTGACTATAAAATCTATAGGGTTCGTCGGACCACCAAGGACAAGCTCCCACGCCAGATTGTTAATGATACATGCAATAGAACTTGAGTTATCATCCAGAAATGCAATATTACGTAATTAATTAGGTTACCGTGACTTTAATCCATTTGATGCGAAAATCGACAGGGATATTCAGACCACCAAGGACAAGACTCCATGCCAGATTGATAACGACCCCTTCAATGGAACTTTAATTATCATACAGAAATGAAATCCCGAACAGATGGACGGACAAATGGATGGATGGACGGACGGACGGAAGGACGGGCGGAAGGATGCCCCATTTATTTATATGTGAATGGGGGTATAATCATTCATTATATTATGAGCCAGATTACGATTTGATGAAACAATGCCATTTTTAATCGTATTAGAGACAATGGTGTTTTCTTTAAAAAGAAAATTAAAAATAAACTATTTGAATAATCGAATTCATATCGATGTATAACTGTTCTATCTTTAGCTTCTACAATTTGACTAATTTTAAAATGTTTTGTGATTATTAGATATTTAAATAGACTATAATATAATTCTGAAATGAGTGGAATCAACAGATTTGTCATATGTACTTACAATAATCATCAGTGATAGACTAAGGACAATACATTTTTTCAAATAGGATTACACTTATAATTGAGCAAAGTGTAAATGTTCACATGCAATGAACATGCAATATCTAGAGAGCTTGATTGAATAATGGTCCATTCTAGTTATAGCTATTCCCAGCCCACCTCTAGTTAAGCTCCACACATACTTCATCGTGTTGGGATCGATCGATCCCCGAATGCCCTGACTATCAATTTCCTGAAGACTATCCAGGTAAGCTGTTGAATATTTTGTAACTAATTTGGCTGGGTGATGTTGCTGCCTATGGCAGCAACAGCACCCAGTCAAATTATTTACAAAATATTCAACATAATATTTATTAAATAGTAAATACATGCAATTCGTACAACAATGCATAGTTCTTCAATTATGCGTTCGTGACGTACTTATCTACGTCATTCATGTCGTCAAAGTGACGTCATTGATTATGCAATTCTACACGTGACGTAGTTGATTATGTCGTCATATGATGAATGTACACAGTGGAAAGGTCCATAGGGTTAATATCTATGGCAACAGCATACAAATTAGTACCAAGAGTTATTTCGTTTTCATACCCACCTGCACATAATATATCCATTATCATCAGTACACGTGGAATGGTAGGTATCACATGGGGACCACTCACAACTGATGTTTCCCTCCACAGAAACTGAAATCAACAAATATTGAAGTAACAAATCAGACTAAAGACCATTGGTCATGTTTTCTTAATTCTACTGTAGTATATATAAACATGTTCTACTTCTATGAAAAATTCAACAAGACATCAATGTTACACTGACGGGATATTAGCGGAAATCATGACATTATGCATTTCCAAGTACAAATCTAGATTTGTATCAAGTTCGCAATGACCTTGACCTTAGAAGTCTGAATGTCTTTCTGCTCCTCTGACAGGTATAGGTAACTGAATGGTCATGTTTATTTGCAATAATTTAGCCAATTCTGAAACAAAGACCATGTGTCCAAATTTAGTGCCAAATAGGGAGAACCCCTGCTTAGATATAAGAGGATATGTTGAGCTAAACATAAAACAGAAGCAGGTTAGTTAACACAATTTTGAGCACGATGTAACAACTGTTACCTTGAATATTTAGAACATAAATGGATTAGAAGAGATTGCTTCTGGATTAGTCAGCAATGTCTTCAATTCAATTTTGTTTAAAATATGCGGCAGTACATTTCATTAACCCCATACGTTTTAAATGTTACAATCGCGTTGGTCCATCTGTCCACCCACCCACTCACCCAAATGCTAGAACGCCTATCCGTCCATAAGCCTGACCGCACGCCCACAAACAAATTGGAATGCAATCAAATGTGTTACGGTAAGGGTTGTAAAACTCCCGGAAATTTTGAAACTGGTAAATTTCCTCCAGAATTTTGGGAATTTTCAAGGAATTTTGGGAAACACAATCACCTTTATTTGTCTAACTCTAAATACCTATGCCAACATTCTACTAGTATCTTAATTTGAACTCATAACATAGTATTACATCTTAGATGAAAATAAAACCTGATTACATAGTTTACATCTTTAAATTTTGTATTTCAAAGACAAAATTTGATTCATGAAGATAAATGTCAGGTTTACACTTGACCCATTTACGAAACCTTATTTATACTTCATATCACTTCAACTTGTTCGAGGAATTCATTGAAATTATGTGGTTATTACTAGTATGGTTTTCTAAAGCCTTGGATATGTGAAGGTAAGAAATGAAACATTCTTTTTCAAACGGTAAAGGAACATCGTGAAGCTAAATTTACTGAGTTTGTTATGTCTATGTTAGGTTCAATGAGTTTTAGATTCGATAAAATGGCAAGAAATTTCTTTACCGGTTTCACGCCGCAAATGATTTTAATGGGGAAGTATAGCAGTGGGTGATGCTGCTTCTGAACCACAAAGACCCATCCATCATGTTGCAGACACGTTTATATAGATTCTTCTGTACAGAAACAATCTTTTACATATTTTGCCAAAATTACTGTATTACTAATATTTTTTCTATACCTTCTCGCTATTCATCAACTTCCTCATCACGGTGACTCTTATACCCAGAATCGAGCATGTTGACAGCAGGATGGATTGGCTTCATGCACAACTCTGCTCGCTCAGTATTGCCTGGTTCAGATTTCAAAGACCTTTTGAACTTATACTCGCAAATCTCTTTCCGCAGTTTTTTAGGCATAGACGAACTGTTATATTTTTTCGGAAATATGTTATAATATTGTTTGGGTATGATCCATCCATATGTGTCAGAGATATCTCAATTGAAAAACTTAATATTTGTCCAAGTTTTCTTACATTGTCAGCTCTCGTAGAGTTTTGAACTCGTGTCTGTTTTAAATGGGTATGGTATGCATAGATGCAGTGTCATGAATTGGTTTCGGCAAAGTCTGTCCATATTCACCAGTTATCTATCTTGCACTACACCAGAAGAATGTTTACTGTCGGATAACTTGAAAACTCCTTGATCGGTGTACAACATTAAAACTCGAATTCCTCTTGTGTCAGCACTGTTGTGGCAAAAAGTGGTCTTTATTTTGTTTCAAGATGAGAGAATAGATCTGGAACAGTATCACTCTTAGCCATTGCTATTCATTCATCATTGTGTCCACGATGGCATTATTGATTACTTTTTGATGATGGCTAATTCCTAAAGAGGGACATTCCCCTAGAGCAGACAGCATACCTTTTTACTTTGCTTCCACATTAAACGCATAGCTTATGTGTGGGTATTCTGTGTGAATTTATTCCCAGGCAGCCTTTCTATCCACACCACTGTCAGTCAGTAAGTGATATACTTTTTGTAGACCAGTCTCTCTAATGAGAGCTTTTATGTTAGTTTTAACATAAGCTAAATATGATGATAATGTATCTACCTTGTTATTAACTAGAAAAACAGCAAATTAAAATACTTATTTCACATTGTTATTCAAATAAAATATCAATATATGCATGAATATGCACAACGAAAATCCCCAATATTCCCAACATTCCCACCTTCTGAAAATTACCGAAATATTCCATGGAAAGTTTCCAAAATTCTCGGAAAGTTTCCATATCTTTGCAACACTACCACTTACAGGAGATCCTGATATGATTGCCGATTGAAAGACAACCTATAAACTAGGCTCTGCGCACAGGATGTGTTGACCACGATGGAAGTCAAAGATGGTGTAATTCACCCAGATGTGATATGTTAGTTATCCATATAATTCCGGATTGCGATACCATGTTTACATTAGGCTCCGCCCCCAGGGTGAGACTGGGGCATGGTGGGGAACCAAACAACAAGCTTGGCGAAGCATGAGGATTTGCGATGGCGTGTCATCCGACTGCACATCTTAATTTTTGTTTTGGAAATAGCAGTTATTTCTGAGCTGCACTGTATCTCCAAGAGATGACAGTATATACTATACTTACAATGATGCGAATGGCTATCATCCAGGATCAGAGGTACAGATGTCAGATTCACCAATTGACCATTGTGAGCACTGTCTATGTTTCTGTATCCATGGTGTAATTCTTGCAATCTGTCTTGTACGTGTTTCGTTTCATTGTAGTTGACAGGATGTTTGAAAACGACTTCAAAGTAGAAGAAGCTGGAGCCAATCATGTTAGGATTTCTTCTGGAATATATAAAGTTGTGATAGAAAATGGAGTGGTAGTGTGCTCATTAGAAAACAAAGTACATCAGATCGTGTTTCCTGGTAACTGAGGAATCCAGTTTTAGCTATGCCCCGCCCATCTCTAGCTAAGCTTCACCCAGATTTCGCCTGTGTTGGGATCGAGCTATCTCTCAACTCATCGACTATCAATTTCCAGAAAACTATACAAGTAAGCTGTTGAATATTTTGAAACTAATTTGACTGCCTGCTGTTGCTGCCTATGGCAGCAACAGCGAACAGTCAAATTAGTTTCAGAAGATCCAATAACATGTTTATTAAATAGTAAAGCGACAATTCGTGCAACACCACCTCAGTCCGTCATCAATTAAGCCTTTGTGATGAACTTATCTACGTCATTCATAACGTAATTTATTTTAACGTCATCATATACGTAACGTAGTTGATTCTGATGTCATATGCTTGATGGATAAACTGTAATCCTCAATTTACATTCAGATATAAGAGATTCATTCCAGGAATCTTAAACTATAAATCAACAATCATATTGATTTTGTGTAGCATTTAGACGCTCTAGCAGTTTAATGGCCAGATTGGCCAAAACAGTATCTGCGTCGTCTTGAGGAATGTCCATTTCTCGTCCAAGAGAGCCGGTCATTCCATCGGTAAATTTTCAATATACCCTTCTCTTAGGCTGCAAATGGACATTGACTAAGCAAAGACTTGAATCTTCTTGACCATTACCACTTCGAAGGTCAACCCGGCAAAAACGATCAGTGTTATTGAGGAATGTGCATTTGTAAATTTCACTGGTAGCTTTACAAACATAGTCTTCTCTTGGCCTTGGAAATAATTTTCTTGGAAAATTTTAACCATTAAAGGGTTACTTGATAGGAGTGTCATTCCGAACGCTTCTGCGTGCTGGTGTTAATTATGAAATAAATAGGCACGTGTTATTGCCATCCTAAGACTTACTAATGCTCGTAATTTTAGCCATTACCATTGCAATATTATATGTTCAGAAATTATATACATACTCATATTTCAGCAACCTCACGCCAGACATATATGGAATAGTTTCAAACACAGGACGAACCTGAAAATAATAATAATAATAATAATAATAATAATAATAATAATAATAATAATAATAATTTTAGCAGAATTTATCTCATCAGTGAGAAATAACAGAATTGATCTGTAAGGATAAAGATGGTATACAATAAGTATATTTATCTTTGATTACCATATGCCGTTATTGAATAAGACCTTTAATCACATTTTCCGCCATGCTCACAATAACGTTTGCAATGGACGTTCCAGATTTAGCTATGCCCCGCCCATCTCTAGCTAAGCTGAACCTACACATCGCTCGTGGTGGGCTATTGCCCGTCCATCTCTAGCTAAGCTGAACCCACACCTTGCTCGTGTTGGGATCGATCCCTCCACTCACTTATGATCAATTTCCAGAAATCTGTGCATGTAAGCTGTTGAATATTTTGAAACTAATTTGACGGGGTGCGGTTGCTGCATTTGGCAGCAACAGCTGCCCAGTCAAATTAGTTTCAAGATATTCAACAGCATGTTTATTAAATAGTAAGGATATAGAATTCGTACAACAACGGTTAGTCCTTCACTAATTATGCGTTCGTGACGAAGTTAATTAAGTCAGTCATGTCGTCATAGATAATGACGTCATGCTACACGTCACGTAAAGTCCAAACCCCATAAAAATATGGACAAAATTTGAAAATCAGTTCAATTATGATGGTGACTAGATGCAATGATGGGTACAGATCAAGTCTGTAACGTTTTCATAAGATCGGATAAGTCCTTGATGAACTAAATGTCCATGGAAAAGCTGTAACATGTACACGTTTAGCTATGCTCCGTACATCACAATCATCAACTTCTTGACTATCAATTCCCAGAAAATTATACAGGGAAACCCGTTGAATATGTTTTAACTAATTTGACTGGGTTCTGTTACTACCTAAAGCATCAACAGCGCCCAGTCAATTAGTTTCAAAATATTCAACAGAATGTTTATTAAATGGTAAAGACATACAATTAGTACAACGTGTCAGACTATTAAACGTTAAACTCGGATTATATCGAGGCATTCATGCCGTCATGATTATGACGTCAGCCTACACGTCACGTAGTTGATTATGACGTCATATGATTGCGTGAGGAAATGGATTCATGAATTATTGGCGCACGCCGAACGCCGGGCATCATTTGGATCACTATGTCGGCTTCGCTATGGGCTCACGCCATTGTATTTTCTACTTACCGCTTCCTGGGAAAAATATTTGATCGACGTAAACTCAGGGCTGTCATCAGATGCATTAGCTGGAGATGTGACGTTCACATCAACCGCTATCATAAATGGTACAACATACCTATGTCCTGAAATGAAATATATATTCAAATTGCACGTGGCATCATAAATGGCTCAATGGATGAATCCAGTTTTAGCTATGCCAGTAGCTATATACCATTCATCTCTAGCTAATCTCTGCCTTGGCATCGATCGAACCATGACCTCCACGAATCACAACTTCCAGAAATATCAGGTAAGCTGTTGAATAGTTTGAAACCTATTTGATTGGGCGCTATTGCTTCCTATGGCAGCAACAGTGCCCAGTCAAATTAATTTCAAAATATTCAACAGAATGTTTATTAAATAGTAAAGCGATACAATTTGTACAATTGGTAGACTTTTAAAGGTTCATGTACGTCATTCATTACGCAATTGATTGCGACTTCAACCTCGATTTGACGTTATGTGACGTCATATATTTGACTGACAAAATGGATTCGTCTATTCTTAGCTATGCCCGCTCATTTCTAGATAAGCTCCACCCACCTTGTATGCTCATCGAGTTTAATGCTTTGACCTCTAAATTCCCAGAATCTCAATTCCAAGTTAATTATACAGGTAAGCTGACAATGCAGGTAAGATGACTACCGTAGCAGTAGCTTTCAGTCAGATTAGTTTCAAAATATTCAACAGCATGTTTATTAAATTGTAAATTCACCAAATATCTTTGCCCCTTTTCTGTCAGACATAAGTTATTTAATTGTAACATATGCTAGCAAATTACGTATCTTGATTGTGACGACAGCTACTTGAGTGACAGTGCGGATCCATCCATGGTACATTTAATACTTATAGACAATATAGAAAATCATAGAAAATCATAGACGCACAATACAAACTATTCGAGCGACAGATGAATGTGTGTGACCGAGTGCGTGCCTGTGTCTGGCGGCTTGTCTGGCACGTGCCTGTGTCTGGCGGCTTGTCTGGCACGTATGAATGCGTGCACGTGCACACTGATCTCGAAGGCCTGTGACTTCGACAATTCCAATTCAATTTCAAATTGAACAAACTTCACGGTCAACTAAGAGAGCTGTGTAGACGAGACCCAAAACATTACGATTTTTTTAATTAAAAAATGATTTATGTAGAAATGCTCACTTGAACATGTCTGTCCATCTGGAAATAAATGTTGTCTGTGAGGACAGATACAAGATGGCAGACCAGCAATTACAATACAGCCATATGAGCAATTGTGATTCATTCCAGCACATGGTCCGTGTATCTCTGGAACTAAAAGAGGAAATTAATATTAGTAAGTGCAGCTTGTATTTTTCAAATGGAAACAAAAAATGATGGAATAAAATTTATATCTTCCTGGGATTATACATATTTACATATATATGAAATACATTAGGAAACACGATTTGATATTTTAACAAAAACCATTCTGTTTAAATTTTCAAATTGGTTTCTAACTGAATGGCACAATTATTGATTTAATTGTCATTCCATGGTTAAATACAAACATGTATTGCTAATTATTTAACAGCGGTTAATTATTATTCGTGAGCTGGATGCAGGACACGGAATTCAAAGTTTTAACTTCAAACAAACTACATCCTCACAAGTATCGATTTTTAAGACTAATGGTATGTTTGCATAGAAGGGTGTGGATATGCGTAACGTACACTTGTGACATCGCTTGCGATCAATGGCCAAACTAAATCCATCTTCACAGGAACAGACATAATCTCCATCTGTATTTGTACAGTGCTGTTCACATTCATGTCTCTCTGAACAGTCATCAATGTCTGAAATGCCATATAAACATTTAACTTCCATTGTCTATATGAAGTAGGATCAGTAGCACATATGGACGCGCTGGAAGAGACATCATATATGGAAGCAATATAATATTTAACAGGTTCGATATTCAAGCTAGAGAAAAGGCATCGATTATCAGATAATAGAGCCAATAGTTGAATCTACTTTTAGCTATTCCACGCACATATCTAACTTAGCTCAGCCCACAGTTTGCCAATGTTTGGGATCAGTCGAATACTAAACTCCCTGAATCTCAATTTTCAGAAAACTACACCCGTAGTCTTGAATATTTTGAAACAAATCTGACTTGGTGCTGTTAGTTTACTATGACAGCGACAGTGCCTTGTCAAATTCGTTCCAAAATATTTAACAGAATGGTTAGTAAGTAGTAAAGACATACAATTTGTACACATGATAGACTTAAAAGTTCATGACGAACATAGCTACATCATTTATTAGGCATTTTGATTGTGATGTCAGCCTACATGTGACGTAATTTATTATGACGTCATATACTTGTGTAACATTGTATTCTTCCATTGTTACCTTGGCACATTTGCCCATCACCATGAAGATCTCTGTAGCCAATATGACAAACACATCTTACATCTCCGTCATGTAATCTTTCACACGTATGTGGGCATACACTGCAAGTGCTCAGATCTGTAAAGTAGAATTAGCAATGTTCATCTACGATTTCAGAAATGTAACCATGTTGATATCCGCTAAAATCTAAGAATATACAAATGAATGCCAATACTAGCAAATTTATTTGATGCAAGTAGCTTATGCCTAGCTGTTGTAATAGTAGCAGTGGCACTACTGAGAGACCTAGTAGCAGAAAAGGTAGCATTACTACTAGTAGTTGTAGT
Source organism: Chaetoderma sp. LZ-2023a (assembly GCA_034401795.1). Taxonomy (NCBI): domain Eukaryota; kingdom Metazoa; phylum Mollusca; class Caudofoveata; order Chaetodermatida; family Chaetodermatidae; genus Chaetoderma; species Chaetoderma sp. LZ-2023a. Next base: position 39,233,743 of record CM067364.1, on the reverse strand, counting down.
AACAGTAGTTAGCAGCAGTAGATCACCTGGCTTGAGATGGCATGTAGAGTTCTTTTCATCACATGGAACAGGTTCATGCAAACTGAAACACAACAAGAACGAAAATCAGAGATTGCTAAGTATGCCACCCCCATTCCGAGAAGCACAACCTCGCATCCATGCTTGGTCACCCTGACCTTGACATCGATAGTATCCTTCGAAATACCAAGGATAAACTACCACCCAAGATTAGCAACGATCCCTTCAAATGAACTCGAATTAGCATCCTGAAACGCAATATTATATCATTAATTAGGTCACAGTAACATTGAGATTTGACTATAAAATCGATAGGGTTCGTCGGACCACCAAGGACAAGCTCCCACGCCAGATTGTTAATGATACATGCAATAGAACTTGAGTTATCATCCAGAAATGCAATATTACGTAATTAATTAGGTTACCGTGACTTTAATCCATTTGATGCGAAAATCGACAGGGATATTCAGACCACCAAGGACAAGACTCCATGCCAGATTGATAACGACCCCTTCAATGGAACTTTAATTATCATACAGAAATGAAATCCCGAACAGATGGACGGACAAATGGATGGATGGACGGACGGACGGAAGGACGGGCGGAAGGATGCCCCATTTATTTATATGTGAATGGGGGTATAATCATTCATTATATTATGAGCCAGATTACGATTTGATGAAACAATGCCATTTTTAATCGTATTAGAGACAATGGTGTTTTCTTTAAAAAGAAAATTAAAAATAAACTATTTGAATAATCGAATTCATATCGATGTATAACTGTTCTATCTTTAGCTTCTACAATTTGACTAATTTTAAAATGTTTTGTGATTATTAGATATTTAAATAGACTATAATATAATTCTGAAATGAGTGGAATCAACAGATTTGTCATATGTACTTACAATAATCATCAGTGATAGACTAAGGACAATACATTTTTTCAAATAGGATTACACTTATAATTGAGCAAAGTGTAAATGTTCACATGCAATGAACATGCAATATCTAGAGAGCTTGATTGAATAATGGTCCATTCTAGTTATAGCTATTCCCAGCCCACCTCTAGTTAAGCTCCACACATACTTCATCGTGTTGGGATCGATCGATCCCCGAATGCCCTGACTATCAATTTCCTGAAGACTATCCAGGTAAGCTGTTGAATATTTTGTAACTAATTTGGCTGGGTGATGTTGCTGCCTATGGCAGCAACAGCACCCAGTCAAATTATTTACAAAATATTCAACATAATATTTATTAAATAGTAAATACATGCAATTCGTACAACAATGCATAGTTCTTCAATTATGCGTTCGTGACGTACTTATCTACGTCATTCATGTCGTCAAAGTGACGTCATTGATTATGCAATTCTACACGTGACGTAGTTGATTATGTCGTCATATGATGAATGTACACAGTGGAAAGGTCCATAGGGTTAATATCTATGGCAACAGCATACAAATTAGTACCAAGAGTTATTTCGTTTTCATACCCACCTGCACATAATATATCCATTATCATCAGTACACGTGGAATGGTAGGTATCACATGGGGACCACTCACAACTGATGTTTCCCTCCACAGAAACTGAAATCAACAAATATTGAAGTAACAAATCAGACTAAAGACCATTGGTCATGTTTTCTTAATTCTACTGTAGTATATATAAACATGTTCTACTTCTATGAAAAATTCAACAAGACATCAATGTTACACTGACGGGATATTAGCGGAAATCATGACATTATGCATTTCCAAGTACAAATCTAGATTTGTATCAAGTTCGCAATGACCTTGACCTTAGAAGTCTGAATGTCTTTCTGCTCCTCTGACAGGTATAGGTAACTGAATGGTCATGTTTATTTGCAATAATTTAGCCAATTCTGAAACAAAGACCATGTGTCCAAATTTAGTGCCAAATAGGGAGAACCCCTGCTTAGATATAAGAGGATATGTTGAGCTAAACATAAAACAGAAGCAGGTTAGTTAACACAATTTTGAGCACGATGTAACAACTGTTACCTTGAATATTTAGAACATAAATGGATTAGAAGAGATTGCTTCTGGATTAGTCAGCAATGTCTTCAATTCAATTTTGTTTAAAATATGCGGCAGTACATTTCATTAACCCCATACGTTTTAAATGTTACAATCGCGTTGGTCCATCTGTCCACCCACCCACTCACCCAAATGCTAGAACGCCTATCCGTCCATAAGCCTGACCGCACGCCCACAAACAAATTGGAATGCAATCAAATGTGTTACGGTAAGGGTTGTAAAACTCCCGGAAATTTTGAAACTGGTAAATTTCCTCCAGAATTTTGGGAATTTTCAAGGAATTTTGGGAAACACAATCACCTTTATTTGTCTAACTCTAAATACCTATGCCAACATTCTACTAGTATCTTAATTTGAACTCATAACATAGTATTACATCTTAGATGAAAATAAAACCTGATTACATAGTTTACATCTTTAAATTTTGTATTTCAAAGACAAAATTTGATTCATGAAGATAAATGTCAGGTTTACACTTGACCCATTTACGAAACCTTATTTATACTTCATATCACTTCAACTTGTTCGAGGAATTCATTGAAATTATGTGGTTATTACTAGTATGGTTTTCTAAAGCCTTGGATATGTGAAGGTAAGAAATGAAACATTCTTTTTCAAACGGTAAAGGAACATCGTGAAGCTAAATTTACTGAGTTTGTTATGTCTATGTTAGGTTCAATGAGTTTTAGATTCGATAAAATGGCAAGAAATTTCTTTACCGGTTTCACGCCGCAAATGATTTTAATGGGGAAGTATAGCAGTGGGTGATGCTGCTTCTGAACCACAAAGACCCATCCATCATGTTGCAGACACGTTTATATAGATTCTTCTGTACAGAAACAATCTTTTACATATTTTGCCAAAATTACTGTATTACTAATATTTTTTCTATACCTTCTCGCTATTCATCAACTTCCTCATCACGGTGACTCTTATACCCAGAATCGAGCATGTTGACAGCAGGATGGATTGGCTTCATGCACAACTCTGCTCGCTCAGTATTGCCTGGTTCAGATTTCAAAGACCTTTTGAACTTATACTCGCAAATCTCTTTCCGCAGTTTTTTAGGCATAGACGAACTGTTATATTTTTTCGGAAATATGTTATAATATTGTTTGGGTATGATCCATCCATATGTGTCAGAGATATCTCAATTGAAAAACTTAATATTTGTCCAAGTTTTCTTACATTGTCAGCTCTCGTAGAGTTTTGAACTCGTGTCTGTTTTAAATGGGTATGGTATGCATAGATGCAGTGTCATGAATTGGTTTCGGCAAAGTCTGTCCATATTCACCAGTTATCTATCTTGCACTACACCAGAAGAATGTTTACTGTCGGATAACTTGAAAACTCCTTGATCGGTGTACAACATTAAAACTCGAATTCCTCTTGTGTCAGCACTGTTGTGGCAAAAAGTGGTCTTTATTTTGTTTCAAGATGAGAGAATAGATCTGGAACAGTATCACTCTTAGCCATTGCTATTCATTCATCATTGTGTCCACGATGGCATTATTGATTACTTTTTGATGATGGCTAATTCCTAAAGAGGGACATTCCCCTAGAGCAGACAGCATACCTTTTTACTTTGCTTCCACATTAAACGCATAGCTTATGTGTGGGTATTCTGTGTGAATTTATTCCCAGGCAGCCTTTCTATCCACACCACTGTCAGTCAGTAAGTGATATACTTTTTGTAGACCAGTCTCTCTAATGAGAGCTTTTATGTTAGTTTTAACATAAGCTAAATATGATGATAATGTATCTACCTTGTTATTAACTAGAAAAACAGCAAATTAAAATACTTATTTCACATTGTTATTCAAATAAAATATCAATATATGCATGAATATGCACAACGAAAATCCCCAATATTCCCAACATTCCCACCTTCTGAAAATTACCGAAATATTCCATGGAAAGTTTCCAAAATTCTCGGAAAGTTTCCATATCTTTGCAACACTACCACTTACAGGAGATCCTGATATGATTGCCGATTGAAAGACAACCTATAAACTAGGCTCTGCGCACAGGATGTGTTGACCACGATGGAAGTCAAAGATGGTGTAATTCACCCAGATGTGATATGTTAGTTATCCATATAATTCCGGATTGCGATACCATGTTTACATTAGGCTCCGCCCCCAGGGTGAGACTGGGGCATGGTGGGGAACCAAACAACAAGCTTGGCGAAGCATGAGGATTTGCGATGGCGTGTCATCCGACTGCACATCTTAATTTTTGTTTTGGAAATAGCAGTTATTTCTGAGCTGCACTGTATCTCCAAGAGATGACAGTATATACTATACTTACAATGATGCGAATGGCTATCATCCAGGATCAGAGGTACAGATGTCAGATTCACCAATTGACCATTGTGAGCACTGTCTATGTTTCTGTATCCATGGTGTAATTCTTGCAATCTGTCTTGTACGTGTTTCGTTTCATTGTAGTTGACAGGATGTTTGAAAACGACTTCAAAGTAGAAGAAGCTGGAGCCAATCATGTTAGGATTTCTTCTGGAATATATAAAGTTGTGATAGAAAATGGAGTGGTAGTGTGCTCATTAGAAAACAAAGTACATCAGATCGTGTTTCCTGGTAACTGAGGAATCCAGTTTTAGCTATGCCCCGCCCATCTCTAGCTAAGCTTCACCCAGATTTCGCCTGTGTTGGGATCGAGCTATCTCTCAACTCATCGACTATCAATTTCCAGAAAACTATACAAGTAAGCTGTTGAATATTTTGAAACTAATTTGACTGCCTGCTGTTGCTGCCTATGGCAGCAACAGCGAACAGTCAAATTAGTTTCAGAAGATCCAATAACATGTTTATTAAATAGTAAAGCGACAATTCGTGCAACACCACCTCAGTCCGTCATCAATTAAGCCTTTGTGATGAACTTATCTACGTCATTCATAACGTAATTTATTTTAACGTCATCATATACGTAACGTAGTTGATTCTGATGTCATATGCTTGATGGATAAACTGTAATCCTCAATTTACATTCAGATATAAGAGATTCATTCCAGGAATCTTAAACTATAAATCAACAATCATATTGATTTTGTGTAGCATTTAGACGCTCTAGCAGTTTAATGGCCAGATTGGCCAAAACAGTATCTGCGTCGTCTTGAGGAATGTCCATTTCTCGTCCAAGAGAGCCGGTCATTCCATCGGTAAATTTTCAATATACCCTTCTCTTAGGCTGCAAATGGACATTGACTAAGCAAAGACTTGAATCTTCTTGACCATTACCACTTCGAAGGTCAACCCGGCAAAAACGATCAGTGTTATTGAGGAATGTGCATTTGTAAATTTCACTGGTAGCTTTACAAACATAGTCTTCTCTTGGCCTTGGAAATAATTTTCTTGGAAAATTTTAACCATTAAAGGGTTACTTGATAGGAGTGTCATTCCGAACGCTTCTGCGTGCTGGTGTTAATTATGAAATAAATAGGCACGTGTTATTGCCATCCTAAGACTTACTAATGCTCGTAATTTTAGCCATTACCATTGCAATATTATATGTTCAGAAATTATATACATACTCATATTTCAGCAACCTCACGCCAGACATATATGGAATAGTTTCAAACACAGGACGAACCTGAAAATAATAATAATAATAATAATAATAATAATAATAATAATAATAATAATAATAATTTTAGCAGAATTTATCTCATCAGTGAGAAATAACAGAATTGATCTGTAAGGATAAAGATGGTATACAATAAGTATATTTATCTTTGATTACCATATGCCGTTATTGAATAAGACCTTTAATCACATTTTCCGCCATGCTCACAATAACGTTTGCAATGGACGTTCCAGATTTAGCTATGCCCCGCCCATCTCTAGCTAAGCTGAACCTACACATCGCTCGTGGTGGGCTATTGCCCGTCCATCTCTAGCTAAGCTGAACCCACACCTTGCTCGTGTTGGGATCGATCCCTCCACTCACTTATGATCAATTTCCAGAAATCTGTGCATGTAAGCTGTTGAATATTTTGAAACTAATTTGACGGGGTGCGGTTGCTGCATTTGGCAGCAACAGCTGCCCAGTCAAATTAGTTTCAAGATATTCAACAGCATGTTTATTAAATAGTAAGGATATAGAATTCGTACAACAACGGTTAGTCCTTCACTAATTATGCGTTCGTGACGAAGTTAATTAAGTCAGTCATGTCGTCATAGATAATGACGTCATGCTACACGTCACGTAAAGTCCAAACCCCATAAAAATATGGACAAAATTTGAAAATCAGTTCAATTATGATGGTGACTAGATGCAATGATGGGTACAGATCAAGTCTGTAACGTTTTCATAAGATCGGATAAGTCCTTGATGAACTAAATGTCCATGGAAAAGCTGTAACATGTACACGTTTAGCTATGCTCCGTACATCACAATCATCAACTTCTTGACTATCAATTCCCAGAAAATTATACAGGGAAACCCGTTGAATATGTTTTAACTAATTTGACTGGGTTCTGTTACTACCTAAAGCATCAACAGCGCCCAGTCAATTAGTTTCAAAATATTCAACAGAATGTTTATTAAATGGTAAAGACATACAATTAGTACAACGTGTCAGACTATTAAACGTTAAACTCGGATTATATCGAGGCATTCATGCCGTCATGATTATGACGTCAGCCTACACGTCACGTAGTTGATTATGACGTCATATGATTGCGTGAGGAAATGGATTCATGAATTATTGGCGCACGCCGAACGCCGGGCATCATTTGGATCACTATGTCGGCTTCGCTATGGGCTCACGCCATTGTATTTTCTACTTACCGCTTCCTGGGAAAAATATTTGATCGACGTAAACTCAGGGCTGTCATCAGATGCATTAGCTGGAGATGTGACGTTCACATCAACCGCTATCATAAATGGTACAACATACCTATGTCCTGAAATGAAATATATATTCAAATTGCACGTGGCATCATAAATGGCTCAATGGATGAATCCAGTTTTAGCTATGCCAGTAGCTATATACCATTCATCTCTAGCTAATCTCTGCCTTGGCATCGATCGAACCATGACCTCCACGAATCACAACTTCCAGAAATATCAGGTAAGCTGTTGAATAGTTTGAAACCTATTTGATTGGGCGCTATTGCTTCCTATGGCAGCAACAGTGCCCAGTCAAATTAATTTCAAAATATTCAACAGAATGTTTATTAAATAGTAAAGCGATACAATTTGTACAATTGGTAGACTTTTAAAGGTTCATGTACGTCATTCATTACGCAATTGATTGCGACTTCAACCTCGATTTGACGTTATGTGACGTCATATATTTGACTGACAAAATGGATTCGTCTATTCTTAGCTATGCCCGCTCATTTCTAGATAAGCTCCACCCACCTTGTATGCTCATCGAGTTTAATGCTTTGACCTCTAAATTCCCAGAATCTCAATTCCAAGTTAATTATACAGGTAAGCTGACAATGCAGGTAAGATGACTACCGTAGCAGTAGCTTTCAGTCAGATTAGTTTCAAAATATTCAACAGCATGTTTATTAAATTGTAAATTCACCAAATATCTTTGCCCCTTTTCTGTCAGACATAAGTTATTTAATTGTAACATATGCTAGCAAATTACGTATCTTGATTGTGACGACAGCTACTTGAGTGACAGTGCGGATCCATCCATGGTACATTTAATACTTATAGACAATATAGAAAATCATAGAAAATCATAGACGCACAATACAAACTATTCGAGCGACAGATGAATGTGTGTGACCGAGTGCGTGCCTGTGTCTGGCGGCTTGTCTGGCACGTGCCTGTGTCTGGCGGCTTGTCTGGCACGTATGAATGCGTGCACGTGCACACTGATCTCGAAGGCCTGTGACTTCGACAATTCCAATTCAATTTCAAATTGAACAAACTTCACGGTCAACTAAGAGAGCTGTGTAGACGAGACCCAAAACATTACGATTTTTTTAATTAAAAAATGATTTATGTAGAAATGCTCACTTGAACATGTCTGTCCATCTGGAAATAAATGTTGTCTGTGAGGACAGATACAAGATGGCAGACCAGCAATTACAATACAGCCATATGAGCAATTGTGATTCATTCCAGCACATGGTCCGTGTATCTCTGGAACTAAAAGAGGAAATTAATATTAGTAAGTGCAGCTTGTATTTTTCAAATGGAAACAAAAAATGATGGAATAAAATTTATATCTTCCTGGGATTATACATATTTACATATATATGAAATACATTAGGAAACACGATTTGATATTTTAACAAAAACCATTCTGTTTAAATTTTCAAATTGGTTTCTAACTGAATGGCACAATTATTGATTTAATTGTCATTCCATGGTTAAATACAAACATGTATTGCTAATTATTTAACAGCGGTTAATTATTATTCGTGAGCTGGATGCAGGACACGGAATTCAAAGTTTTAACTTCAAACAAACTACATCCTCACAAGTATCGATTTTTAAGACTAATGGTATGTTTGCATAGAAGGGTGTGGATATGCGTAACGTACACTTGTGACATCGCTTGCGATCAATGGCCAAACTAAATCCATCTTCACAGGAACAGACATAATCTCCATCTGTATTTGTACAGTGCTGTTCACATTCATGTCTCTCTGAACAGTCATCAATGTCTGAAATGCCATATAAACATTTAACTTCCATTGTCTATATGAAGTAGGATCAGTAGCACATATGGACGCGCTGGAAGAGACATCATATATGGAAGCAATATAATATTTAACAGGTTCGATATTCAAGCTAGAGAAAAGGCATCGATTATCAGATAATAGAGCCAATAGTTGAATCTACTTTTAGCTATTCCACGCACATATCTAACTTAGCTCAGCCCACAGTTTGCCAATGTTTGGGATCAGTCGAATACTAAACTCCCTGAATCTCAATTTTCAGAAAACTACACCCGTAGTCTTGAATATTTTGAAACAAATCTGACTTGGTGCTGTTAGTTTACTATGACAGCGACAGTGCCTTGTCAAATTCGTTCCAAAATATATAACAGAATGGTTAGTAAGTAGTAAAGACATACAATTTGTACACATGATAGACTTAAAGGTTCATGACGAACATAGCTACATCATTTATTAGGCATTTTGATTGTGATGTCAGCCTACATGTGACGTAATTTATTATGACGTCATATACTTGTGTAACATTGTATTCTTCCATTGTTACCTTGGCACATTTGCCCATCACCATGAAGATCTCTGTAGCCAATATGACAAACACATCTTACATCTCCGTCATGTAATCTTTCACACGTATGTGGGCATACACTGCAACTGCCCAGATCTGTAAAGTAGAATTAGCAATGTTCATCTACGATTTCAGAAAGGTAACCATGTTGATACCCACTAAAATCTAAGAATATACAAATGAATGCCAATACTAGCAAATTTATTTGATGCAAGTAGCTTATGCCTAGCTGTTGTAATAGTAGCAGTGGCAGTACTGAGAGACCTAGTAGCAGAAAAGGTAGCATTACTACTAGTAGGTGTAGTAACAGTAGTTAGCAGCAGTAGATCACCTGGCTTGAGATGGCATGTAGAGTTCTTTTCATCACATGGAACAGGTGCATGCAAACTGAAACACAACAAGAACGAAAATCAGAGATTGCTAAGTATGCCACCCCCATTCCGAGAAGCACAACCTCGCATCCACGCTTGGTCACCCTGACCTTGACATCGATAGTATCCCTCGAAACACCAAGGATAAACTACCACCCAAGATTAGCAACGATCCCTTCAAATGAACTCGAATTAGCATCCTGAAACGCAATATTATATCATTAATTAGGTCACAGTAACATTGAGATTTGACTATAAAATCGATAGAGTTCGTCGGACCACCAAGGACAAGCTCCCCCGCCAGATTGTTAATGATACATGCAATAGAACTTGAGTTATCATCCAGAAATGCAATATTACGTAATTAATTAGGTTACCGTGACTTTTATCCATTTGATGCGAAAATCGACAGGGATATTCAGACCACCAAGGACAAGACTCCACGCCAGATTGATAACGACCCCTTCAATGGAACTTTAGTTATCGTACAGAAATGAAATCCCGAACAGATGGACGGACAAATGGATGGATGGATGGACGGACGGAAGGACGGGCGGAAGGATGCCCCATTTATTTATATGTGAGTGGGGGTATAATCATTCATTATATTATGAGCCAGATTACGATTTGATGAAACAATGCCATTTTAATCGTGTTAGAGACAATGGTGTGTTCATTAAAAAGAAAATTAAAAATAAACTATTTGAATAATCGAATTCATATCGATGTATAACTGTTCTATCTTTAGCTTTTACAATTTGACTTTAATTTTAAAATGTTTTGTGATTATTAGATATTTAAATAGACTATAATATAATTCTGAAATGAGTGGAATCAACAGATTTGTCATATGTACTTACAATAATCATCAGTGATAGACTAAGGACAATACATTTTTTTCAAATAGGATTACACTTATAATTGAGCAAAGTGTAAATGTTCACATGCAACGAACATGCAATATCTACAGAGATTGATTGAATAATGGTCCATTCTAGTTATAGCTATTCCCCGCCCACCTCTACTTAAGCTCCACACATACTTCGTGTTGGGATCGATCGATCCTTGAATGCCCTGACTATCAATTTCCTGAAGACTATACAGGTAAGCTGTTGAATATTTTGTAACTAATTTGTCTGGGTGATGTTGCTGCCTATGACAGCAACAGCACACAGTCAAATTATTTACAAAATATTCAACATAATATTTATTAAATAGTAAATACATACAATTCGTACAACAATGCATAGTTCTTCTTCAATTATGCGTTCGTGACGTACTTATCTACGTCATTTATGTCGTCATAGTGACGTCATTGATTATGCAATTCTACACGTGACGTAGTTGATTATGTCGTCATATGATGAATGTACACAGTGGAAAGGTCCATAGGGTTACTATATATGGCAACAGCATACAAATTAGTACCAAGAGTTATTTCGTTTTCATACCCACCTGCACATAATATATCCATTATCATCAGTACACGTGGAATGGTAGGTATCACATGGGGACCACTCACAACTGATGTTTCCCTCCACAGAAACTGAAATCAACAAATATTGAAGTAACAAATCAGACTAAAGACCATTGGTCATGTTTTCTTAATTCTAACGTAGTATGTATAAACATGTTCTACTTCTATGAAAAATTCAACAAGACATCAATGTTACACTGACGGGATATTAGCGGAAATCATGGCATTATGCATTTCCAAGTACAATTCTAGATTTGTATCAAGTTCGCAATGACCTTGACCTTAGAAGTCTGAATGTCTTTCTGCTCCTCTGACAGGTGTAGGTAACTGAATGGTCATGTTTATTTGCAATAATTTAGCCAATTCTGAAACAAAGACCATGTGTCCAAATTTAGTGCCAAATAGGGAGAACCCCTGTTTAGATATAAGAGGATATGTGAGCTAAACATAAAACAGAAGCAGGTTAGTTAACACAATTTTGAGCTCGGTGTAACAACTGTTACCTTGAATATTTAGAACATAAATGGATTAGAAGAGATTGCTTCTGGATTAGTCAGCAATGTCTTCAATTCAATTTTGTTTAAAATATGCGGCAGTACATTTCATTAACCCCATACGTTTTAAATGTTACAATCGCGTTGGTCCATCTGTCCACCCACCCACTCACCCAAATGCTAGAACGCCTATCCGTCCATAAGCCTGACCGCACGCCCACAAACAAATTGGAATGCAATCAAATGTGTTACGGTAAGGGTTGTAAAACTCCCGGAAATTTTGAAACTGGTAAATTTCCTCCAGAATTTTGGGAATTTTCAAGGAATTTTGGGAAACACAATCACCTTTATTTGTCTAACTCTAAATACCTATGCCAACATTCTACTAGTATCTTAATTTGAACTCATAACATAGTATTACATCTTAGATGAAACTAAAACCTGATTACATAGTTTACATCTTTAAATTTTGTATTTCAAAGACAAAATTTGATTCATGAAGATAAATGTCAGGTTTACACTTGACCCATTTACGAAACCTTATTTATACTTCATATCACTTCAACTTGTTCGAGGAATTCATTGAAATTATGTGGTTATTACTAGTATGGTTTTCTAAAGCCTTGGATATGGGAAGGTAAGAAATGAAACATTCTTTTTCAAACGGTAAAGGAACATCGTGAAGCTAAATTTACTGAGTTTGTTATGTCTATGTTAGGTTCAATGAGTTTTAGATTCGATAAAATGGCAAGAAATTTCTTTACCGGTTTCACGCCGCAAATGATTTTAATGGGGAAGTATAGCAGTGGGTGATGCTGCTTCTGAACCACAAAGACCCATCCATCATGTTGCAGACACGTTTATATAGATTCTTCTGTACAGAGACAATCTTTCACATATTTTGCCAAAATTACTGTATTACTAATATTTTTTCTATACCGTCTCGCTATTCATCAACTTCCTCATCACTGTGACTCATATACCCAGCATCGAGCATGTTGACAGCAGGATGGATTGGCTTGATGAACAACTCGCTCAGTATTGCTTGGTTCAGATTTCAAAGACCTTTTGAACTTATACTCGCAAATCTCTTTCCGCAGTATTTTAGGCATAGACGAACTGTTATATTTTTTCGGAAATATGTTATAATATTGTTTGGGTATGATCCATCCATATGTGTCAGAGATATCTCAATTGAAAAACTTAATATTTGTCCAAGTTTTCTTACATTGTCAGCTCTCGTAGAGTTTTGAACTCGTGTCTGTTTTAAATGGGTATGGTATGCATAGATGCAGTGTCATGAATTGGTTTCGGCAAAGTCTGTCCATATTCACCAGTTATCTATCTTGCACTACACCAGAAGAATGTTTACTGTCGGATAACTTGAAAACTCCTTGATCGGTGTACAACATTAAAACTCGAATTCCTCTTGTGTCAGCACTGTTGTGGCAAAAAGTGGTCTTTATTTTGTTTCAAGATGAGAGAATAGATCTGGAACAGTATCACTCTTAGCCATTGCTATTCATTCATCATTGTGTCCACGATGGCATTATTGATTACTTTTTGATGATGGCTAATTCCTAAAGAGGGACATTCCCCTAGAGCAGACAGCATACCTTTTTACTTTGCTTCCACATTGAACGCATAGCTTATGTGTGGGTATTCTGTGTGAATTTATTCCCAGGCAGCCTTTCTATCCACACCACTGTCAGTCAGTAAGTGATATACTTTTTGTAGACCAGTCTCTCTAATGAGAGCTTTTATGTTAGTTTTAACATAAGCTAAATATGATGATAATGTATCTACCTTGTAATTAACTAGAAAAACAGCAAATTAAAATACTTATTTCACATTGTTATTCAAATAAAATATCAATATATGCATGAATATGCACAACGAAAATCCCCAATATTCCCAACATTCCCACCTTCTGAAAATTACCGAAATATTCCATGGAAAGTTTCCAAAATTCTCGGAAAGTTTCCATATCTTTGCAACACTACCACTTACAGGAGATCCTGATATGATTGCCGATTGAAAGACAACCTATAAACTAGGCTCTGCGCACAGGATGTGTTGACCACGATGGAAGTCAAAGATGGTGTAATTCACCCAGATGTGATATGTTAGTTATCCATATAATTCCGGATTGCGATACCATGTTTACATTAGGCTCCGCCCCCAGGGTGAGACTGGGGCATGGTGGGGAACCAAACAACAAGCTTGGCGAAGCATGAGGATTTGCGATGGCGTGTCATCCGACTGCACATCTTAATTTTTGTTTTGGAAATAGCAGTTATTTCTGAGCTGCACTGTATCTCCAAGAGATGACAGTATATACTATACTTACAATGACGCGAATGGCTATCATCCAGGATCAGAGGTACAGATGTCAGATTCACCAATTGACCATTGTGAGCACTGTGTATGTTTCTGTATCCATGGTGTAATTCTTGCAATCTGTCTTGTACGTGTTTCGTTTCATTGTAGTTGACAGGATGTTTGAAAACGACTTCAAAGTAGAAGAAGCTGGAGCCAATCATGTTAGGATTTCTTCTGGAATATATAAAGTTGTCATAGAAAATGGAGTGGTAGTGTGCTCATTAGAAAACAAAGTACATCAGATCGTGTTTCCTGGTAACTGAGGAATCCAGTTTTAGCTATGCCCCGCCCATCTCTAGCTAAGCTTCACCCAGATTTCGCCTGTGTTGGGATCGAGCTATCTCTCAACTCATCGACTATCAATTTCCAGAAAACTATACAAGTAAGCTGTTGAATATTTTGAAACTAATTTGACTGCCTGCTGTTGCTGCCTATGGCAGCAACAGCGAACAGTCAAATTAGTTTCAGAAGATCCAATAACATGTTTATTAAATAGTAAAGCGACAATTCGTGCAACACCACCTCAGTCCGTCATCAATTAAGCCTTTGTGATGAACTTATCTACGTCATTCATAGCGTAATTTATTTTAACGTCATCATATACGTAACGTAGTTGATTCTGATGTCATATGCTTGATGGATAAACTGTAATCCTCAATTTACATTCAGATATAAGAGATTCATTCCAGGAATCTTAAACTATAAATCAACAATCATATTGATTTTGTGTAGCATTTAGACGCTCTAGCAGTTTAATGGCCAGATTGGCCAAAACAGTATCTGCGTCGTCTTGAGGAATGTCCATTTCTCGTCCAAAAGAGCCGGTCATTCCATCGGTAAATTTTCAATATACCCTTCTCTTAGGCTGCAAATGGACATTGACTAAGCAAAGACTTGAATCTTCTTGACCATTACCACTTCGAAGGTCAACCCGGCAAAAACGATCAGTGTTATTGAGGAATGTGCATTTGTAAATTTCACTGGTAGCTTTACAAACATAGTCTTCTCTTGGCCTTGGAAATAATTTTCTTGGAAAATTTTAACCATTAAAGGGTTACTTGATAGGAGTGTCATTCCGAACGCTTCTGCGTGCTGGTGTTAATTATGAAATAAATAGGCACGTGTTATTGCCATCCTAAGACTTACTAATGCTCGTAATTTTAGCCATTACCATTGCAATATTATATGTTCAGAAATTATATACATACTCATATTTCAGCAACCTCACGCCAGACATATATGGAATAGTTTCAAACACAGGACGAACCTGAAAATAATAATAATAATAATAATAATAATAATAATAATAATAATTTTAGCAGAATTTATCTCATCAGTGAGAAATAACAGAATTGATCTGTAAGGATAAAGATGGTATACAATAAGTATATGTATCTTTGATTACCATATGCCGTTATTGAATAAGACCTTTAATCACATTTTCCGCCATGCTCACAATAACGTTTGCAATGGACCGTTCCAGATTTAGCTATGCCCCGCCCATCTCTAGCTAAGCTGAACCTACACATCGCTCGTGGTGGGCTATTGCCCGTCCATCTCTAGCTAAGCTGAACCCACACCTTGCTCGTGTTGGGATCGATCCCTCCACTCACTTATGATCAATTTCCAGAAATCTGTGCATGTAAGCTGTTGAATATTTTGAAACTAATTTGACGGGGTGCGGTTGCTGTATTTGGCAGCAACAGCTGCCCAGTCAAATTAGTTTCAAGATATTCAACAGCATGTTTATTAAATAGTAAGGATATAGAATTCGTACAACAACGGTTAGTCCTTCACTAATTATGCGTTCGTGACGAAGTTAATTAAGTCAGTCATGTCGTCATAGATAATGACGTCATGCTACACGTCACGTAAAGTCCAAACCCCGTAAAAATATGGACAAAATTTGAAAATCAGTTCAATTATGATGGTGACTAGATGCAATGATGGGTACAGATCAAGTCTGTAACGTTTTCATAAGATCGGATAAGTCCTTGATGAACTAAATGTCCATGGAAAAGCTGTAACATGTACACGTTTAGCTATGCTCCGTACATCACAATCATCAACTTCTTGACTATCAATTCCCAGAAAATTATACAGGGAAACCCGTTGAATATGTTTTAACTAATTTGACTGGGTTCTGTTACTACCTAAGGCATCAACAGCGCCCAGTCAATTAGTTTCAAAATATTCAACAGAATGTTTATTAAATGGTAAAGACATACAATTAGTACAACGTGTCAGACTATTAAACGTTAAACACGGATTATATCGAGGCATTCATGCCGTCATGATTATGACGTCAGCCTACACGTCACGTAGTTGATTATGACGTCATATGATTGCGTGAGGAAATGGATTCATGAATTATTGGCGCACGCCGAACGCCGGGCATCATTTGGATCACTATGTCGGCTTCGCTATGGGCTCACGCCATTGTATTTTCTACTTACCGCTTCCTGGGAAAAATATTTGATCGACGTAAACTCAGGGCTGTCATCAGATGCATTAGCTGGAGATGTGACGTTCACATCAACCGCTATCATAAATGGTACAACATACCTATGTCCTGAAATGAAATATATATTCAAATTGCACGTGGCATCATAAATGGCTCAATGGATGAATCCAGTTTTAGCTATGCCAGTAGCTATATACCATTCATCTCTAGCTAATCTCTGCCTTGGCATCGATCGAACCATGACCTCCACGAATCACAACTTCCAGAAATATCAGGTAAGCTGTTGAATAGTTTGAAACCTATTTGATTGGGCGCTATTGCTTCCTATGGCAGCAACAGTGCCCAGTCAAATTAATTTCAAAATATTCAACAGAATGTTTATTAAATAGTAAAGCGATACAATTTGTACAATTGGTAGACTTTTAAAGGTTCATGTACGTCATTCATTACGCAATTGATTGCGACTTCAACCTCGATTTGACGTTATGTGACGTCATATATTTGACTGACAAAATGGATTCGTCTATTCTTAGCTATGCCCGCTCATTTCTAGATAAGCTCCACCCACCTTGTATGCTCATCGAGTTTAATGCTTTGACCTCTAAATTCCCAGAATCTCAATTCCAAGTTAATTATACAGGTAAGCTGACAATGCAGGTAAGATGACTACCGTAGCAGTAGCTTTCAGTCAGATTAGTTTCAAAATATTCAACAGCATGTTTATTAAATTGTAAATTCACCAAATATCTTTGCCCCTTTTCTGTCAGACATAAGTTATTTAATTGTAACATATGCTAGCAAATTACGTATCTTGATTGTGACGACAGCTACTTGAGTGACAGTGCGGATCCATCCATGGTACATTTAATACTTATAGACAATATAGAAAATCATAGAAAATCATAGACGTACAATACAAACTATTCGAGCTACAGATGAATGTGTGTGACCAAGTGCGTGCCTGTGTCTGGCGGCTTGTCTGGCACGTGCCTGTGTCTGGCGGCTTGTCTGGCACGTGTGAATGCGTGCACGTGCACACTGATCTCGAAGGCCTGTGACTTCGACAATTCCAATTCAATTTCAAATTGAACAAACTTCACGGTCAACTAAGAGAGCTGTGTAGACGAGACCCAAAACATTACGATTTTTTTTAATTAAAAAATGATTTATGTAGAAATGCTCACTTGAACATGTCTGTCCATCTGGAAATAAATGTTGTCTGTGAGGACAGATACAAGATGGCAGACCAGCAATTACAATACAGCCATATGAGCAATTGTGATTCATTCCAGCACATGGTCCGTGTATCTCTGGAACTAAAAGAGGAAATTAATATTAGTAAGTGCAGCTTGTATTTTTCAAATGGAAACAAAAAATGATGGAATAAAATTTATATCTTCCTGGGATTATACATATTTACATATATATGAAATACATTAGGAAACACGATTTGATATTTTAACAAAAACCATTCTGTTTAAATTTTCAAATTGGTTTCTAACTGAATGGCACAATTATTGATTTAATTGTCATTCCATGGTTAAATACAAACATGTATTGCTAATTATTTAACAGCGGTTAATTATTATTCATGAGCTGGATGCAGGACACGGAATTCAAAGTTTTAACTTCAAACAAACTACATCCTCACAAGTATCGATTTTTAAGACTAATGGTATGTTTGCATAGAAGGGTGTGGATATGTGTAACGTACACTTGTGACATCGCTTGCGATCAATGGCCAAACTAAATCCATCTTCACAGGAACAGACATAATCTCCATCTGTATTTGTACAGTGCTGTTCACATTCATGTCTCTCTGAACAGTCATCAATGTCTGAAATGCCATATAAACATTTAACTTCCATTGTCTATATGAAGTAGGATCAGTAGCACATATGGACGCGCTGGAAGAGACATCATATATGGAAGCAATATAATATTTAACAGGTTCGATATTCAAGCTAGAGAAAAGGCATCGATTATCAGATAATAGAGCCAATAGTTGAATCTACTTTTAGCTATTCCACGCACATATCTAACTTAGCTCAGCCCACAGTTTGCCAATGTTTGGGATCAGTCGAATACTAAACTCCCTGAATCTCAATTTTCAGAAAACTACACCCGTAGTCTTGAATATTTTGAAACAAATCTGACTTGGTGCTGTTAGTGTACTATGACAGCGACAGTGCCTTGTCAAATTCGTTCCAAAATATATAACAGAATGGTTAGTAAGTAGTAAAGACATACAATTTGTACACATGATAGACTTAAAAGTTCATGACGAACATAGCTACATCATTTATTAGGCATTTTGATTGTGATGTCAGCCTACATGTGACGTAATTTATTATGACGTCATATACTTGTGTAACATTGTATTCTTCCATTGTTACCTTGGCACATTTGCCCATCACCATGAAGATCTCTGTAGCCAATATGACAAACACATCTTACATCTCCGTCATGTAATCTTTCACACGTATGTGGGCATACACTGCAACTGCTCAGATCTGTAAAGTAGAATTAGCAATGTTCATCTACGATTTCAGAAAGGTAACCATGTTGATACCCACTAAAATCTAAGAATATACAAATGAATGCCAATACTAGCAAATTTATTTGATGCAAGTAGCTTATGCCTAGCTGTTGTAATAGTAGCAGTGGCAGTACTGAGAGACCTAGTAGCAGAAAAGGTAGCATTACTACTAGTAGGTGTAGTAACAGTAGTTAGCAGCAGTAGATCACCTGGCTTGAGATGGCATGTAGAGTTCTTTTCATCACATGGAACAGGTTCATGCAAACTGAAACACAACAAGAACGAAAATCAGAGATTGCTAAGTATGCCACCCCCATTCCGAGAAGCACAACCTCGCATCCACGCTTGGTCACCCTGACCTTGACATCGATAGTATCCCTCGAAACACCAAGGATAAACTACCACCCAAGATTAGCAACGATCCCTTCAAATGAACTCGAATTAGCATCCTGAAACGCAATATTATATCATTAATTAGGTCACAGTAACATTGAGATTTGACTATAAAATCGATAGGGTTCGTCGGACCACCAAGGACAAGCTCCCCCGCCAGATTGTTAATGATACATGCAATAGAACTTGAGTTATCATCCAGAAATGCAATATTACGTAATTAATTAGGTTACCGTGACTTTTATCCATTTGATGCGAAAATCGACAGGGATATTCAGACCACCAAGGACAAGACTCCACGCCAGATTGATAACGACCCCTTCAATGGAACTTTAGTTATCGTACAGAAATGAAATCCCGAAAAGATGGACGGACAAATGGATGGATGGACGGACGGACGGAAGGACGGGCGGAAGGATGCCCCATTTATTTATATGTGAGTGGGGGTATAATCATTCATTATATTATGAGCCAGATTACGATTTGATGAAACAATGCCATTTTTAATCGTATTAGAGACAATGGTGTGTTCATTAAAAAGAAAATTAAAAATAAACTATTTGAATAATCGAATTCATATCGATGTATAACTGTTCTATCTTTAGCTTTTACAATTTGACTTTAATTTTAAAATGTTTTGTGATTATTAGATATTTAAATAGACTATAATATAATTCTGAAATGAGTGGAATCAACAGATTTGTCATATGTACTTACAATAATCATCAGTGATAGACTAAGGACAATACATTTTTTTCAAATAGGATTACACTTATAATTGAGCAAAGTGTAAATGTTCACATGCAACGAACATGCAATATCTACAGAGATTGATTGAATAATGGTCCATTCTAGTTATAGCTATTCCCCGCCCACCTCTACTTAAGCTCCACACATACTTCGTGTTGGGATCGATCGATCCCCGAATGCCCTGACTATCAATTTCCTGAAGACTATACAGGTAAGCTGTTGAATATTTTGTAACTAATTTGTCTGGGTGATGTTGCTGCCTGTGACAGCAACAGCACACAGTCAAATTATTTACAAAATATTCAACATAATATTTATTAAATAGTAAATACATACAATTCGTACAACAATGCATAGTTCTTCTTCAATTATGCGTTCGTGACGTACTTATCTACGTCATTTATGTCGTCATAGTGACGTCATTGATTATGCAATTCTACACGTGACGTAGTTGATTATGTCGTCATATGATGAATGTACACAGTGGAAAGGTCCATAGGGTTACTATATATGGCAACAGCATACAAATTAGTACCAAGAGTTATTTCGTTTTCATACCCACCTGCACATAATATATCCATTATCATCAGTACACGTGGAATGGTAGGTATCACATGGGGACCACTCACAACTGATGTTTCCCTCCACAGAAACTGAAATCAACAAATATTGAAGTAACAAATCAGACTAAAGACCATTGGTCATGTTTTCTTAATTCTAACGTAGTATATATAAACATGTTCTACTTCTATGAAAAATTCAACAAGACATCAATGTTACACTGACGGGATATTAGCGGAAATCATGGCATTATGCATTTCCAAGTACAATTCTAGATTTGTATCAAGTTCGCAATGACCTTGACCTTAGAAGTCTGAATGTCTTTCTGCTCCTCTGACAGGTGTAGGTAACTGAATGGTCATGTTTATTTGCAATAATTTAGCCAATTCTGAAACAAAGACCATGTGTCCAAATTTAGTGCCAAATAGGGAGAACCCCTGTTTAGATATAAGAGGATATGTGAGCTAAACATAAAACAGAAGCAGGTTAGTTAACACAATTTTGAGCTCGATGTAACAACTGTTACCTTGAATATTTAGAACATAAATGGATTAGAAGAGATTGCTTCTGGATTAGTCAGCAATGTCTTCAATTCAATTTTGTTTAAAATATGCGGCAGTACATTTCATTAACCCCATACGTTTTAAATGTTACAATCGCGTTGGTCCATCTGTCCACCCACCCACTCACACAAATGCTAGAACGCCTATCCGTCCATAAGCCTGACCGCCCGCCCACAAACAAATTGGAATGCAATCAAATGTGTTACGGTAAGGGTTGTAAAACTCCCGGAAATTTTGAAACTGGTAAATTTCCTCCAGAATTTTGGGAATTTTCAAGGAATTTTGGGAAACACAATCGCCGTTATTTGTCTAACTCTAAATACCTATGCCAACATTCTACTAGTATCTTAATTTGAACTCATAACATAGTATTACATCTTAGATGAAACTAAAAGCTGATTACATAGTTTAGGTCTTTAAATTTTGTATTTCAAAGACAAAATTTGATTCATGAAGATAAATGTCAGGTTTACACTTGACCCATTTACGAAACTTTATTTATACTTTATATCACTTCAACTTGTTCGAGGAATTCATTGAAATTATGTGGTTATTAATAGTATGGTTTTCTAAAGCCTTGGATATGTGAAGGTAAGAAATGAAACATTCTTTTTCAAACGGTAAAGGAACATCGTGAAGCTAAATTTACTGAGTTTGTTATGTCTATGTTAGGTTCAATGAGTTTTAGATTCGATAAAATGGCAAGAAATTTCTTTACCGGTTTCACGCCGCAAATGATTTTAATGGGGAAGTATAGCAGTGGGTGATGCTGCTTCTGAACCACAAAGACCCATCCATCATGTTGCAGACACGTTTATATAGATTCTTCTGTACAGAGACAATCTTTCACATATTTTGCCAAAATTACTGTATTACTAATATTTTTTCTATACCGTCTCGCTATTCATCAACTTCCTCATCACTGTGACTCTCATATACCCAGCATCGAGCATGTTGACAGCAGGATGGATTGGCTTGATGAACACCTCGCTCAGTATTGCTTGGTTCAGATTTCAAAGACCTTTTGAACTTATACTCGCAAATCTCTTTCCGCAGATATATTAGGCATAGACGAACTGTTATATTTTTTCGGAAATATGTTATAATATTGTTTGGGTATGATCCATCCATATGTGTCAGAGATATCTCAATTGAAAAACTTAATATTTGTCCAAGTTTTCTTACATTGTCAGCTCTCGTAGAGTTTTGAACTCGTGTCTGTTTTAAATGGGTATGTTATGCATAGATGCAGTGTCATGAATTGGTTTCGGCAAAGTCTGTCCATATTCACCAGTTATCTATCTTGCACTACACCAGAAGAATGTTTACTGTCGGATAACTTGAAAACTCCTTGATCGGTGTACAACATTAAAACTCGAATTCCTCTTGTGTCAGCACTGTTGTGGCAAAAAGTGGTCTTTATTTTGTTTCAAGATGAGAGAATAGATCTGGAACAGTATCACTCTTAGCCATTGCTATTCATTCTTCATTGTGTCCACGATGGCATTATTGATTACTTTTTGATGATGGCTAATTCCTAAAGAGGGACATTCCCCTAGAGCAGACAGCATACCTTTTTACTTTGCTTCCACATTGAACGCATAGCTTATGTGTGGGTATTCTGTGTGAATTTATCCCAGGCAGCGTTTCTATCCACACCACTGTCAGTCAGTAAGTGATCTACTTTTTGTAGACCAGTCTCTCTAATGAGAGAGCTTTTATGTTAGTTTTAACAGAAATATATACATTTATCAAGCTAAATATGATAATGTATCTACCTTGTTATTAACTAGAAAAACAGCAAATTAAAATACTTATTTCACATTATTTAAATAAAATGTCAATATATGCATGAATGTGCACAACGAAAACACCAATATTCCCAAAATTCCCACCTTCTGAAAATTGCCGAAATATTCCATGGAAAGTTTCCAAAATTCTCGTAAAGTTTCCATGTCCTTGCAACAATACCACTTACAGGAGATCCTGATATGATTGCCGATTGAAAGACAACCTATAATCTAGGCTCTGCCCACAGGATGTGTTGACCACGATGGAAGTCAAAGATGGTGTAATTCACCCAGATGTGATATGTTAGTTACCAATATAGTTCCTGATTGCGATACCATGTTTACAATGGGCTCCGCCCCCAGGGTGAGACTGGAGCATGGTGGGGAGCCAAACATCAAGGTTGGCGAAGCATGGGGATTTGCGATGGCGTGTCATCCGACTGCACATTTTAGTTTTTGTTTTGGAAACAGCAGTTATTTCTGAGCTGCACTGTATCTCCAATAGATGACAGTATATACTATACTTACAATGACGCGAATGGCTATCATCCAGGATCAGAGGTACAGATGTCAGATTCACCAATTGACCATTGTGAGCACTGTGTATGTTTCTGTATCCATGGTGTAATTCTTGCAATCTGTCTTGTACGTGTTTCGTTTCATTGTAGTTGACAGGATGTTTGAAAACAACTTCAAAGTAGAAGAAGCTGGAGCCAGTAATGTTAGGATTTCTTCTGGAATATATAAAGTTGTGATAGAAAATGGAGTGGTAGTGTGCTCATTAGAAAACAAAGTACATCAGATCGTGTTTCCTGGTAACTGAGGAATCCAGTTTTAGCTATGCCACGCCAATCTCTAGCTAAGATTCACCCAGATTTCGCCTGTGTTGGGATCGAGCTATCTCTCAACTCATCGACTATCAATTTCCAGAAAACTATACAAGTAAGCTGTTGAATATTTTGAAACTAATTTGACTGCCTGCTGTTGCTGCCTATGGCAGCAACAGCGCAGAATCAAATTAGTTTCAAAATATCCAATAACATGTTTATTACATAGTAAAGGGACAATTCGTGCAACACTACCTCAGTCCGTCATCAATTAAGCCTTTGTGATGAACTTATCTACGTCATTCATAACGTTATTTATTATAACGTCATCATATACGTCACGTAGTTGATTCTGACGTCATATGCTTGATGGATAAACTGTAATCCTCAATTTACATTCAGATATAAGCGATTCATTCCAGGAATCTTAAACTATAAATCAACAATCATATTGATTTTGTGTAGCATTTAGATGCTCTAGCCGTTTAATGGCCAGATTGGCCAAAACAGTATCTGCGTCGTCTTGAGGAATGTCCATTTCTCGTCCAAGAGAGCCAGTCATTCCATCGGTAAATTTTCAAAATACCCTTCTCGTAGGCTGCAAATGGACATTGACTATGCAAAGACTTGAATCTTCTTGACCATTACCACTTTGAAGGTCAACCCGGCAAAAACGATCACAGTGTTATTGAAGAATGTGCATTTGTAAATTTCACTGGTAGCTTTACAAACATAGTCTTCCCTTGGCCTTGGAAATAATTTTCTTGGAAGATTTTAACCATTAAAGGGTTACTTGATAGAAGTGTCATTCCGAACGCTTCTGCGTGCTGGTGTTAATTATGAAATAAATAGGCACGTGTTATTGCCATCCTAAGACTTACTAATGCTCGTAATTTAGCCATTACCATTGCAATATTATATGTTCAGAAATTATATACATACTCATATTTCAGCAACCTCACGCCAGACATATATGGAATAGTTTCAAACACAGGACGAACCTGAAAATAATAATAATAATAATAATAATAATAATAATAATTTTAGCAGAATTTATCTCATCACTGAGAAATAACAGAATTGATCTGTAAGGATAAAGATGGTATACAATAAGTATATGTATCTTTGATTACCATATGCCGTTATTGAATAAGACTTAATCACATTTTCCGCCATGCTCACAATAACGTTTGCAATGGACCTTTCCAGATTTAGCTATGCCCCGCCCATCTCTAGCTAAGCTGAACCTACACATCGCTCCTGGTGGGCTATTCCCCGTCCATCTCTAGCTAAGCTGAACCCACACCTTGCTCGTGTTGGGATCGATCCCTCCACTCACTTATGATCAATTTCCAGAAATCTGTGCATGTAAGCTGTTGAATATTTTGAAACTAATTTGACGGGGTGCGGTTGCTGCATTTGGCAGCAACAGCGGCCCAGTCAAATTAGTTTCAAGATATTCAACAGCATGTTTATTAAATAGTAAGAATATAGAATTCGTACAACAACGCTTAGGCCATCACTAATTATGCGTTCGTGACGAAGTTAATTAAGTCAGTCATGTCGTCATAGATAATGACGTCATGCTACACGTCACGTAGTTGATTGTGATGTCATGTGACTGATGGATAAACTGGAAAAGAATTAAAGTCCAAACCCCGTAAAAATATGGACAAAATTTGAAAATCAGTTCAATTATGATGGTGACTTGATGCAATGATGGGTACAGATCAAGTCTGTAACGTTTTCATAAGATCGGATAAGTCCTTGATGAATTAAATGTCCATGGAAAAGCTGTAACATGTACACTTTTAGCTATGCTCCGTACATCACAATCATCAACTTCTTGGCTATCAATTCCCAGAAAAGTATACAGGGAAACCCGTTGAATATGTTTTAACTAATTTGACTGGGTTCTGTTACTAACTAAGGCATCAACAGCGCCCAGTCAATTAGTTTCAAAATATTCAACAGAATGTTTATTAAATGGTAAAGACATACAATTAGTACAACGTGTCAGACTATTAAACGTTAAAGACGGATTATATCGAGGCATTCATGCCGTCATGATTATGACGTCAGCCTACACATCACGTAGTTGATTATGACGTCATATGATTGCGTGAGGAAATGGATTCATGAATTATTGGTGCACGCCGAACGCCGGGCATCATTTGGATCACTATGTCCGCTTCGCTATGGGCTCACGCAATTGTATTTTCTACTTACCGCTTCCTGGGAAAAATATTTGATCGACGTAAACTCAGGGCTGTCATCAGATGCATTAGCTGGAGATGTGACGTTCACATCAACCGCTATCATAAATGGTACAACATACCTATGTCCTGAAATGAAATATAAATTCAAATTGCACGTGGCATCATAAATGGCTCAATGGATGAATCCAGTTTTAGCTATGCCAGTAGCTATATACCATTCATCTCTAGCTAATCTCTGCCTTGGCATCGATCGAACCATGACCTCCACGAATCACAACTTCCAGAAATATATACAGGTAAGCTGTTGAATAGTTTGAAACCTATTTGATTGGGCGCTATTGCTTCCTATGGCAGCAACAGTGCCCAGTCAAATTAATTTCAAAATATTCAACAGAATGTTTATTAAATAGTAAAGCGATACAATTTGTACAATTGGTAGACTTTTAAAGGTTCATGTACGTCATTCATTACGCAATTGATTGTGACTTCAACCTAGATTTGACGTTATGTGACGTGATATATTTGACTGACAAAATGGATTCGTCTATTCTTAGCTATGCCCGCTCATTTCTAGATAAGCTCCACCCACCTTGTATGCTCATGGAGTTTAATGCTTTGACCTCTAAATTCCCATAATCTCAATTCCAAGTTAATTATACAGGTAAGCTGCCAATGCAGGTAAGATGACTACCGTAGCAGTAGCTTTCAGTCAGATTAGTTTCAAAATATTCAACAGCAATGTTTATTAAATTGTGAATTCACCAAATATCTTTGCCCCTTTTCTGTCAGACATACGTTATTTAATTGTAACTTATGCTAGCAAATTACTTATCTTGATTGTGACGACAGCTACTTGAGTGACAGTGCGGATCCATCCATGGTACATTTAATAGTTATAGACAATATAGAAAATCATAGAAAATCATAGAAATCTGATGCACAATACAAAACTATTCGAGGTACAGATGAATGTGTGTGACAGAGTGTGTGCCTGTGTCTGGCGGCTTGTATGCCTGCACGCGTGAATGCGCGCGTGAATGCGCGCGCGTGCGCACTGATCTCGAAGGCCTGTGATTTCGACAATTCCAATTCAATTTCAAATTGAACAAAGTTCACGGTCAACTAAGAGAGCTGTGTAGACGAGACTCAGAACATTACAATTTTTTTAAATTAAAAAATGATTTATGTAGAAATGCTCACTTGAACAAGTCTGTCCATCTGGAAGTAAATGTTGTCTGTGAGGACAGATACAAGATGGCAGACCAGCAATTACAATACAGCCATATGAGCAATTGTGATTCATTCCAGCACATGGTCCGTGTATCTCTGGAACTTAAACAAAAATATCTGTATTATGAATTTTATATAAAATATATTAAGCATAGTAAAAGCGCGGCGAGAGTGCATTGTAAGAACGATATACACCACTGCTGTTATATTGACGAGTACCTTGAACCTTTTTAGGTTATCCATCCATCATCTGTCGTCGTATGACGTCATAATCAACTAAGTGACGTGTAGGATTACGTCATAAATAAGTATTGCCTCTGACTCTATTGAGTGCGTCTTTAACGCTTACTAGTCCGACGCGTTGTACGAATTGTATCGCTTTACTAGTTAATAATAAACATGTTGTTGAATATGTTAAAACTAATTTGGCTGGGCGCTGTTGCTGCTTATGGCACCAACAGATCAAAGTTAAATTAGTTTCAAAATATTCAAAAACATGTTTATTACATAGTAAAGAGATATAATTCATACAACACCACCTCACTCCGTCATCAGTTAGGCGTTTGTTATTAACTTATCGACGTCATTCATAACGTAATTTATGATAGCGTCATCCTACACGTCACGTAGTTGATTATGACGTCATATGCTTGATGGATATACTGGAATCATTAATTTACATTCAGATATAAGAGATTCATTCAGTCAAATTGTTTCAAAATATTTAACAGCTTTCCTGCAGAGTTCTTTGGAAATTGATAGTCAGGGAATTCAGGGATCGATCAATACCAACACAAGCGATGTGTTGGTGGAGCTTAGCTAGAGAGGGGCGTAGCATAGCTAAAACTGGAAAGGTCCACTCAAACCAGAGCAACCAGAGATTGTAGACCTCACCTTCTCGTTTTTCTCATTGTATAACGTTTTCAAATTTTTCGGATATTTTCGGGTTATCCTGATTTTTTCAGATATTCTGGATTTTATCGGATTTGCCGGATTTTTATTTTCGGATCACGGCCAACGTTGTGGAATCCTAATTTATGGTCACACCATTTCCTGCGTTAAACTTTGAGCTATATCGGTCCAATTGTTTCCGAGATATCAACATACCCAGAATATCGACCATGAGGGCCACACTAAAAGACAGCATTTTTTACTATGATAAACTAAAATTACAATATAATTGTGACGAAGCAACACATTCCAATCAAATGGGAATTCAGTTTTTGCTATGCCCCGCCCATCCCTAAGTAAGCACCGCCCACAGCAGCAACATCACCCGGTCAAATTAGATTCAAAATATTCAACAGCATGTTTATTAAAGGTTAAAGACATACAACTCGCGCAACCTGACGGACTAAGAAGCGTTTATGACGGACTAAAGCCATTCGTAACGTAATTACTTATGACGTTAGCCTACACGTCACATAGTTGATTTTGATGTCATATGATTGATGGATAAACTGGATTCCTTAATCAGTTTCAAAATATTCAACATTATATTTAGTACATGTCATAATGAAGAATAGCTGGTATTGACACTTAAATACCATCACACTATCGCACTAGGAGACAAGATGGCGGCGGCCATAGCCAGTCGGTGAACGATATGAAATCTATATACGGTTCAATAACATATTTCTATGCGCGTGTTGCTAATACCTATCTGATTGAAATGATTATTTAACAAGCATTCTGTAAGTATTGGTTTGCAATACACGTCCCCTACCAGGTGATATAAATCTTTAGAGATTGGCAGTCAAAACTCCATTAAAAATTGACAGAAGCAGCTAAAACTCGAAATTGATCTGTAGCTTCTCATAACATAGCAATAAACCAAGTTTCAGTTATATATGGTGAAGGAGAACGAAAATGTCGTGAAAGCTGATATGTTTGTATTTCATAAGTCGAAAGGGTGCATAACTCCATCAAAAATTGACGCAAACGCCTGAAACTCGAACTGTAGTTTCTCATAATAAAGCAAATTACTAATTCTCAGTTGAATATCCTGAAAGACTGCGAGAAAAAGGGCTGAAAACTAATATTTTTCATATTTCATAAGTCGGAAGGGGGCATAACTACATGAAAAACTGACGAAAATGTCCGAATCTCGACCTTGCTATGTAACCCCTTATCCTAAAGCGAGGCACCGATTTTCGCTTAAATACCTTAAAGTGCCAAACAAGTGCGGAAAGCCGATATTTTTCGTATTTCTTAAGTCGTAAGGGGCATAACTCCATCAAAAATTGACGCTTACGCTTGAAACTCGAACTTGCTCTGTAACTTCTCATACCACGGCAATATACCAATTCTCAGTTGAATACCTTGAAGGACTGCGGGAGAAAATTGCGGAAAACCAACTGCGACAGACGGACAGACGGACAGACAGACGGACAGCGCAAAGCTATCGCCCCCCCCCCCTCCCCCGGTTTTACCGGTAGGGGACCAATAAGTATGATTTTATATGGCTATAAATTACATACCTAGATCACATTGTTTGTAGTCTGAGGCCAGACTAAATCCGTCATCACAGGAGCAGACATAATCTCCATCTGTATTGATGCAGTGTTGTTCACATTCATGTCTCTCAGAGCAGTCATCAATGTCTGAAATGTTATATATAAGATAGTAAGTCATTGTCTACTTGAAGGTGATATAATTTGCATGCACTAGCTGATACTGACATCATTGGCAGAATTAATCTAATACCTTGTCTGTGTGAAATTTGTATATTTATCTACCAAAATCTACATGCATGCTATTTAATACAGGCTTTGAATCAATGGATGATACCCACTTTTAGATATGCCCCTCCCATCTCTAGCTAAGCTCCACAGATGCCTTGCGCGTGTTTGGATCGATTTATATACTTTGAATCCAGAATTCCCAGAATCCCAATTTCATGTAAACTATACAGCTAACTAATTTTACTGGGAGGTGGGGGGGGGGGGCTGTTGCTGTCTATTGCATCAACAACGGCCAGTCAAATCAGTTTCAAAATATTCAACATATTCGTTATTAAATAGTAAAGACATACAATTCGTACAGCTGACGGCCATTTTCTATTTTTCCAGGTTCATGACCTAGTATTTCTATCAATTATTATTGTGGCGGCAGCCTAGACGTGACGTAATTGATTCTGACGTCATATGCTTAATCGACTGATCGTATTCATGAATTACATTCCCAATGCTTACCTCCACAGGCTTTTCCATCTCCATGGTGATCTCGATAGCCAAGATGACACAAACACCTCACATCTCCTGCAGGAGAACGCTCACACATCTGAGGACACTCGTTACACCTACTGTCATCTGTAACACGTTATAGACGCACATTCGCATAACAGACCTTAACCCGTTATCTCTTCCAGACCACAAATGACAAATTCTTTATGATATGGAAAATTATGCTGAATATTTAGAATCTAATTTTACGGGGAGTTGTTTCTTCCTTTGGCTGACATTTTTGATAGAAAGTTTTGTGACGTGAGTACCGGGTAAATGCGAGAGGCGGCATGGGTCGATGGTCGTGGTGGTGGTTGTGGCGGCAGTGATTGTGGTGGTTGTGGCGGTGGCGGTGGTGGCAGTGGCAGTTGCGACCACGGTGGCAGAGGCAGTGGCAGAGGCGGCGGTGGTGGCGGTGGCGGCGGCCATGGTGGCGGTGGTGGTGGCGCTAGGGGTTGTCATGGTGGTGGCTGTGATTTTGGAGGTTGTGCTGGTTGTGCTGATGGCGGTGGTGCTGATGGCGGTGGTGGTGGTGGTGGCGGCTGTGGTGGTGGCGGCTGTGGTGGTGGCGGCTGTGGTGGTGGCGGCTGTGGTGGTGGCGGCTGTAGTGGTGGCGGTAGTAGTGGTTGCAGTAGTGGTTGCAGTAGTGGTGGCGGTGGATGTGTGGTTGTGCCGGTTGTGCTGGTGGCCGTGGTGGTGGTTGAGGTGGCGATGGTGGTTGTGGTGGTTGTGGTAGCCGCCGCCGCCGCCGCCGCCGCCGCCGTCGTCGTCGTCGTCGTCGTCGTTGTCCTTGGTGGTGGTGGTGGTGGTGGTGGTGGTGGTGGTGGTGGGTTTTTACAATAGGCTAAATAAACTGGTTATTCATATACTCAATGCATGTTGGGTAACAAAGGCATATGCAGCTGTATAACTAATTACTAAACACCCCAACCCACCCCACCCCACACGCACCCAACCCCCATCCATCCACCCACCCACTCACCCTAGCCCACACCCCACACCCCACACCCCCAACCGACCGACCAGCTAAGCCTACTCCACCACCCCTACCACCCCCACCCCACCCGACCCCCACCATCCACACCCCACCCCACCCGACCCCCACCATCCACACCCCAACCCCAACCCCAACCCCATCCCACCCCCAACCACATCCCACCCCGAACCCCAACCCCATCCCACCCCCAACCCCCAACCCCAACCCCATCCCACCCCCAACCCCAACTCCATCCCACCCCCAACCCCAACTCCATCCCACCCTCAACCCCAACTCCATGCCACCCCCCAAACCCAACTCCACCCCACCACCACCCCCAACCCCAACTCCATCCCACCCCCAACCCCAACTCCATCCCACCCCCAACCCCAACTCCATCCCACCCCCAACCCCAACTCCATCCCACCCCCAACCCCAACTCCATCCCACCCCCAACCCCAACTCCATCCCACCCCCAACCCCAACTCCATCCCACCCCCAACCCCAACTCCATCCCACCCCAACCCCAACTCCATCCCACCCCCAACCCCAACTCCATCCCATCCCAACCCCAACTCCATCCCACCCCCAACCCCAACTCCATCCCACCCCAACCCCAACTCCATCCCACCCCCAACCCCAACTCTATCTCACCCCCCAACCCCAACTCCATCCCACCCCCAACCCCAACCCCATCCCACCCCCCAACTCCAACCCAATCCCACCCCCCACCCCAACTCCATCCCACCCTCAACCCCAACTCCATCCCACCCCCAACCCCAACTCCATCCCACCCACCCACTCACCCCCAAATTTTGTGTTATTATTACTATTAGCATTCAACAATTAGTACCAAAATTCCATTAGTTTTTTTCAAGTATTTTTTCAGCACTTGTCTTGTGGGTATGTGCTCGTGTTGTGGGTGTGTATAAACATATGTTTATCATTATTATGTTGTCAGTAGTTGAATTCGTGTAGATTTCGTGAACGTAATGACCGGTAAATATCCCAGTCGAGCATTATGGTGGCAACTTTACCCGCTGTGACTAAATCCTTTAACACTCATATCAGCCAAAACGTCTTCTGCAGTGGTCTTGTGAAATGTTCATTTGCAGACCAAGAGGACTATTTCTGAAAATTTACCACAGGAATGACTGGCTCGTTTATCTAGCCAGTCATTCCAGTGGTAAAATTTTACAAATATGCTTCTCTTGATCTGCAAACCGACATTTTCTATGAGAAAATCGAAATTTTCGTGAACAAATTCGAGGGTTAAAGGGTAGGCAAATAAATATTAGGATGGATTATCTATCCTTGAATAGAGTACACTGTCACGATTGTCTTGTCAACTCTATAAAGTGCACTTTCCTTGAATACAATGCACTCATTGGCTTAAAGCTCTAATTGTCAAAAGGTACACGTATCCATCATCAGCCGCAGCCGCAGCAGCCGCAGCAGCCGCAGCAGCGGTAGCATTAGCAGTTGTAGCAGCTGTAGCAGCAGTAGTAATATCTCCTGTAGGAGCAGTAGTAGTTGTAGTAGCAGCAGCAGAAGCAGCAGCAGCAGCAGCAACAACAGCAGCAGCTGCAGCAGCAGCAGTAGTAGCAGCAGTAGTAGTAGCAGTAGCAGCAGTAGTAGTAGTAGTAGTAGTAGTAGTAGTAGTAGTAGTAGTAGTAGTAGTAGTAGTAGCAGTAGCAGCAGCAGTAGTAGCGGTATTAGTAGCAGCCGTGGCGGCATCATCATCATGATCATCATCATCATCATCATCATCATCATCATCATCATCAGTAGTAACAGTCGTCATACAGCAGTAATAGCAGCCGCAGCAGCAGCATTGCATCTGCCGCAACATCAACATCAACAACAACACACAACACCACAAACAAAAATAACAACAACAACACACAACAACAACAACAGTTGTTGCTGTAGTAGAATTACCTCTGCCATTTGTACACGTTCCATTGACACATGGCGTTGTGGTCTCAATGTAGCCATCACCACTTGGCACAGCTTCAGCGAGTGTCCCTAAAGCAGATAACATTGAATATAAAATAAATCTACATAGTCGCACAATAAGGCTTGAAAATCAAACTTAAAATTGTATAGGCTACTTTTAGGGGCTTAAATCGTGTACCCCAATGTAATGAAACGAAATAAATCTTAACATATGATGATTTCATTCCATATAGATTAATATATTTTTAAGCTGTGAGATTGAATTAGAGACACGAGACCCAATTCATAGCCACAGCTAAAAATAATACTTATTTGTTTTAAACAGAATTTATTTTGTTCAATGGGAGCACAGTAAGACAAGTCTTATACACGTGTCTCCCATACATACAAATGCAATACAATAATAAATACATGAAGATGGGGTATAATAAAACATAATTAAATAGTTACGTATGTATAACTAGTTAATTGATAATCTATATCAACCAGTGATTACAATTTTTCTAGGTAGTTCGCACGCTTGCGTATGTGTACGTGAATATGTGCGTATGTGTACGTGAATATGTGCGTCCGTGCGTGCGTTTGGCATGGGTATGTGCATGATGCGAGAGAGAGAGAGAGAGAGAGAGAGAGGAGAGAGAGAGAGAGAGAGAGAGAGAGAGAGAGAGAGAGAGAGAGAGAGAGGGGGGGTGGGTTTGGGAGGAGAGTGTGTGGGGGGGGGGGGGGGAGAGAGTTAGGGAAAGAGAGACAAAAAGAGAGGAGAGGGGAATATGAGAAACAGGGTATAACCTAAGAATTTGACAAGAGTGAGAAAGGTAAGGTTGAGAGGAGCTCTTAATGCTGTGTTCACCATGCTTGTACATGTTGGACTGTTTGAAATTAGCTCTTATGGTGGCGAATTTAACAATTAGGAAGTTACTTATAGCGGTTGGTATTGACTACATTATTGTAATATTCTTTTCCAAGTCGGCATTGTTAATGCCGTATAGAAGTTGATTATACTTATTTATACGAAATGAAATCACCATATTTTAAGATTTTTTTCTTTTCATTATTATAGTTATACAATTTAAGGTTTTAAAGGTATACAACTTTAACACTCAAGTACGTCACGATCAATTACATCACGATCAATTACGTCACGAGTAGGCTGACGTCACAATCCAAATACTTAATGAATGCCGTATCTAGCGCCGTTACGTCCTAAACATTTAAATGTCCGCCGAGTGTACGAATTGTAGGCCTAGGTCTTTGATGAATTTACTATTTAATAAACATTATGTTGAATATTTTGAAACTAATTTGACAGAGTGCTTAGGGTTGGTGTTAGGTAAGCAACATCGCCCCGTCAAATTAGTTTCAAAATATCTCGGAAACACAAATTTTAAGGAAACTATACAGATAAGTTGTTGAATACATTGAAACTAATTTTAAAGGAATGTGTAATAGCTCCCAGTTCCGGAGTAGAAATTACTAAGACACCTTAGCAAGAGAGATGAAGAGATCTTAGAAGCTACTACCTGCCTTACCTTCCATAGGGGAAACGCTGCAGAGCGCTCTACGCCCGCAGAATCGGCTTTTTTCGTTTTGTATATTATATGATATAATTAATGCGAAAACAGCAGATTGTCAATTGTTTGCGGATTAGCAAAACGTGTTGGATTGTTTTCCCTATGGAAGGCTTATGATACATATTTTTGCCATAACGTGGGAATGCAAAAAGATAGAATCACAAAATTGTGCATAGAAAGTCTGGTTGTATCATGCTCGACATGGTTTTAATTTCAGATCAATGAGTTAAATATCTAGGTCACGTGGACAATAACTGCATACCAGAATATGCATTTTTATCTATAACGCAGGCATGCAAGAAGATAGAATCGTCAAATTTAGCACATCACTTATATTGGAATGGGCTTGAAGCACTTTGGATTTCAGACCGAAGGGTGAAATATTTAGCTTACAATGCCACTAATTGATCTTTCCATTTTAGCTATGCCCCGCCCATCTCTAGCTAAGCTCCACCCACACCTCGCTCGTGTTGGGATCGATCGATCTCTGAACCCCCTGAATATTAATTTCTAGAAAACTATACAGGTAAGCTGTTGCATATTTTGAAACTAATTTGACTGGGTGATGTTGCTGCCTACAGCGCCCAGTCAAATTAGTTTCAAAATATTCACCAGCATGTTTATTAAATAGTAGGCATATAATTCGTGCAACGTATCGGACTATTAAGAGTTAAAGAAGGGTCAAATAGAATCATTTATGACGTAATGATTATGACGTCATGCTGCACGCCCCTTAGCTGAGTATGACGTCAGATCATCGATGGATACTCTGGAAGAGTGAATTGCATGTATTCCAAATGCAGGTTTTTTTAAGCCATGACTCGGGATTGTAAGAAGGTAGAAACAACAAATTTGACACATCTATTTAGATTTTGCCGGCCTACCCGTTCCTTCAGTTTGCGTTCAACGGGCCAATAGAGGATTCCTGTTTCGCAGTCAATCATATGACGCCATAATCCACTGCGCGACGTGTATGATGACGTCATAATAAATTACGTCATGAATGGGATTGGCTATGTTCGCCACGGACGCTTAAATGATGACGGGCGTGTATGAATTGTATGTCTTAACTATTATATAAACATACTGTTGAATATTTTGAGCCTAGTTTGACCGGGCACTGTTGCTGCCTATAACAGTACCCAAATAAATTAGTTTCAAAATATTCAACAGCTTACATGTATAGTTTTCTGGAAATTGATAGTTACGGAGTTCAGGGATCGATTAAGCCCAACACGGGCGAAGTGTGAGTGGAGTTTAGCTAGAGATGGGCCGGCATAGTTAAAACTGGAATCGTTCTTTACCTAGGTTACGTGGTTAAAAAGCGGATAACGGAACACATACATTTTGGCCACTTTGTCGTAATTATTGTTGCTGCTACTGCTGCTGTTGCTGCTGCTGATGCTACTGCTACTTCTACTGTTGGTGATGGTTATGGTGGTGGTGGTGGTGTTTGTGTTGCTGGTGTTATCGTTGTCGTTAGCATCGTTGTTTATCGCTATTATCGTTGTTGTCATTATTGCAGTTATTATTGCTGCTGCCGCTGCTGCTACTGCCGCCGCCGCCGCCGTCGTCGTCGTCATCGTCGTCGTCGTCGGCGGCGGCAGCAGCAGCGGCGGCGACGGCGGCGACGGCGACGGCGGCGGTGGTGGTGGTGATGATATTGTTGTTGTTCTTATACTTACATAAGCATTGTTGAAGCAGGAATGCTGTAAGATAATACAATATATATTTTTTTAAATTAAATAATAGCAACAATTCTCAATTTTGAGATATTATAGAGGTAAGATGTTTGAAAGTAATTAGGCAGTTAAGTGGCGTTTACACAATCAGCTAGATCATCAAACAAACTTCGAAACCATATTTATGTTATGTCATAGGGCACGGTCACCATAATTACCCAACGAGGGGTTCCCATAAGGGTCCATTGAGGGTATGTACCCCTAAAATGCAACTTGGAATCCCCAAAGGGCGTCATATGGGCCCCTGAAAATCTTTTATTATTAAATATTAATGAGTTTTATAGCTTTTTGCACAACAATACCCACATAATCTAGCATTAGACCCCTATAATTCATAGCTGTGAGGCTACAGTACCTTCTAATTTTAGCATGGATGAGAAAGACTGTATTATTAGCAAAGTTTTTCAATTTGGGACCCCAAGATTTCATCTTTGGACCCGTGGTTCCAGGGTGTGGGGTCCCAACTACCTCCAAAATTTATATCACATGAGAAACGCTGGACCCACCGATGCAAATTTTATTGCGCTTTCAGATAGGAATATATAATAACGTATAAATTCGACAGAACATTTTTACTGTCTGTTTTGTTTTGTTTTATATTTTATTTGTTTTAACTTCGTTTGAAGTATACAAAATAAAATATTTCATCAATAAACGGGGATTTTCAACAAAATTATGTGTGAGATTGCTTCGAGAACCGAACCTTTTAATGGCTTGATTTGTTCAAAGAATCTAAATAATCACTTTGAATGTCCATTTCCAGGCCAAGAGAATGGAATTTTTGACAAATTACTACTAGAGTGAGTGGCTCGATTATCGAGCCAGTCATCCAATGGTAAATTTTCAAAAATATTTACTTGGCCTGCAAATTTACGTTCCTCAAGACCACTGCAGATGCCGGTTTTGGCCTGCTTCATCATAAAAGGGTTTAGCAATTGTGTAGTCATATGTAGATGCCAGGGTTGCCCAATTAAGGAGGTTCTACGGAAGAGATCACCAACGAACTTCGTCTGGGGTATGCCCTTATGGGTCC
Source organism: Chaetoderma sp. LZ-2023a (assembly GCA_034401795.1). Taxonomy (NCBI): domain Eukaryota; kingdom Metazoa; phylum Mollusca; class Caudofoveata; order Chaetodermatida; family Chaetodermatidae; genus Chaetoderma; species Chaetoderma sp. LZ-2023a. The sequence continues at coordinate 39,195,864 of CM067364.1, read as the reverse complement.
GAAGAAACATTAAACTGGACCTCTGAAGGTATAAAATCAAGGTCACTCTGACGAAATTAAAGAAATCTGATAGCTCTTTCGGATGGTAGCCAGTTCGTTTAAGTGGATCTTCAACAAACTCGGTGGCTATGTTATTATTATTATTATTATTATTATTATTATTATTATTATTATTATCGTCGTCGTCGTCGTCGTCGTCGTCGGCGGCGGCGGCGGCGGCGGCGGCGGCGGCGGCGGCGGCAGCGGCGGCGGCGGCGGCGGCGGCGGCGGTGATGTTGTTGTTGCTGGTGCTGTTGGTGTTATTACCTGCGGTTACAATGGCGAAATGCCGGCTCCTCATCTGAAACCCTTTTCTTTTAATTAGGTTTCTTCTGTTGACTAAAACACAATAAATACAATTCGGTTGCTTACTACTAGGCATCAACTACTTCCCGTCAAAATAAGTTCAACACAATATTTACTGCATAGTTCAAAGTTCTATTTCTTTCTTTCACCCAGGCTTTACAATAATATATAGCGTTAACCGGGCTAACATACGCAAAACAAATTATCTCTCCAGTATATTAAACGGCAGCACCAAACAATGGAAACAAGGTCGTCATTTCAGCTATGGTCCGTGTTATTGTCAGTCAAGCGTGTCGGACAAGTCGAGAATTTGATTATTGGCGCGAGGGTCTTGCTTATCGGAGTAAATAAAAATTCTTCCGCATACGGCAAGGATATCGAAAACCTTGCATGTTTCTCAAAATTTCTGAAAAATGCGGGTTTTTATTTTTCCCCACACGCATATGTCACATTGTGGCCTTGGTTTAAATAGGCCTACCTTGAATTGTATTGGTAAATGTCTTTCCGAAAATTCCTTAGCCCATTTCTAACTAAGCTCCTCCCACATTGCGCGCGCGTTTGGATCGATTTTAGCACGTTAACCCTTTAACCATCGAATTTGTTCAAGAATATTTCAATTTTCTCATAGAAAATGTCCATTTGCAGACGAAGAGAAGACTATTTTTGAAATTTTACCACTGAAATGATTGGCTCGGTTATCGAGCCAGTCATTAAAGTGGTAAATTTTCTAAAATAGTCTTCTCTTGGTCTGCAAATGGACATTTCTTAACACCACTGCAGAAGTTGTTTTGGCTGATATGAGTGTTAAAAGGTTAAGTACCGAATTCTGACAATTTAGAGACTATTTTGACTGGAAGCTCGTGGCATATTTTTAAAGGATGACTGAGTTTGCGCGAACTTTGCATTACCCTATATGACCATGGAATGAGTACGTTGAATGAATCCAATCTGTCGCTGAAGTTTATGACGTCATAATCAATTACGTCACAATACTGTAAGGAACCGAAATAAATCTTAACATATGATTAGTCCGTTCCGTATAAATTGTTTTAAAAATTTTAGTTGCAAGGTTGAATTAGGGACTCGTATCTCTAATTCAGTTTCACAACTTAAAAAATTGCGTAATAAGATCATATCTCAAGATTTATTTCGTTTCTTTGCATCTAGGCACACAGTTTAAGCTTCTAAAAATGCACAATTTTAACCATTTTATTTTCAAGGATTCTGCTGTAAATATGCACCATTAAATAAAATTGGACACCGACAAAGGAAGGCGCCTGAGGATCTCATTAGTTAGCTATGAGTTCTCAGAACCGGCAAACTGAAATTATTATTGTACCCCTAGAATCATGCGCATTACTCTAATAATTAGTTTCCCCGCGTACACTCGGGTGACCGTATGCGTCTGATCATAGTTGTTCATTTCCAGGCATATGTCAATCAACAAATACATGTCAAAAGGCGGGTCAAAGCGAACGTGCTGTAGCAAGTTTCAATATCGCTGCGTGGTTATTTCCATGCGTATTTTACCATGCACTTAGATACACCCATTATATAAATGAAACCAGAGGTGGTGTATTAAACCTAATCCACCCTTCCAGAGTATCCATCCATCATCTGACTTCGTATGACGTCATAAACCGTTCACCGCGTGTGTGATGACGTCACAATCATTACGTCACAAAGGGTTCCATATAGACCGTCATAAAATTTCAAAAATCCCGACACGTTGTATGAATTGTATGACTTTGTAATTCTTTGCTATTTAATAATAGCCTACGGCATCAACAGCGCCCAGTCAAATTAGTTTCAAAATATTCAACAGCTTACCTGTGTAGTTTTTTGGAAATTGATAGGCAGGGTGTTCAAAGATCGATCGATCCCATCACGAGCGGGGTGTGGGTGGAGCTTAGCTAGAGATGGGCGGAGCATAGCTAAAACCGGAAAGATCCATTAAATCTTGGAAGGGAAAAATCCACCAATCTTTTAAAATAAATTGGGAAATGGAAAATTATCTCACGAATTTAGATGATCGTGACAGAATCTTATTCATGAGATTTAGGGCAAGCAATCATCGGCTGCCAATAGAAACTGGGCGGTGGGAAGGCATACCCCGGGAAGAAAGAATCTGTCCACTATGCACCCTGAATGAAACAGGAGATAAATTTCATTACCTATACATCTGCGAATTCTTTAGTGATAAACAGATAGAAATCTTCCCAAAACACTATTATAAAAGACCGAACTTTTCGAGATTTCAAGAAAATACTAATAAAGATCTGCCGTATGATCGAAGAAATTAATAGGCACTTCCAACGTTGATTAACCCTATACACAATGGACTCGCAGATTAACAACACAACATTAACGAGAATTGCAAAGCACCACCACCACCACCACCAACAACAACAACAACAAAAATAAAAACAACAACAACAACAATAACGACGACAACAACAACAACAACAACAACAACAATAATAATAACAATAGCAACGGAAACAGCTATGGCAACAGCGACGGCAACAGCAACAGCAACAGCAACAATGACAACAATATTAATAATATTAAGATTTAAACACAGTAGTCAACCATGTCTAGAAAACTACTCTACCGCTAGATGTCGCTCCATTCAGACTAGTGGCCGAGTCGGACGACATGCTTTCGAATCCAAATGGAACAAACTGATTAAACAACCACCTGCATTAGTGAACAGGTTCCACTGGATGGGTGCACAAGATTCCCCATAAACTACCTAAAAATCGATCCGATCTGTTACTCAAGTACCTGATGTCATAATAAAAATGTGTCGCTTTTTATCTGACGTTGCAATCAAACAACGTAAGCAGACAACTGCCCTAGTAACCCGCTTGGTGTCCCACACTGGTTATCCAAGATTTCCCCTAAGCTAGCTAAGAACCGACCCTATGTTACCCATGCACCTGTTGTCATAATAGAAACGCGTCAGTTGTCAGCTAAGGTTATAGTGTAACGTTATAATGCGGTCCTCTTAAAGAGTTCCTTTAAACCAACTAAAAGCTTATCCGTCTGTTACCCAAGTTTCTGATGTCATAAAAAACATGTCACATTTTAGCCAACGCCAAAATCACATAATGCAAATAATGCCACACATAATGCAAAGAACCACCTGCCTTAGCAGCCAGTTTGGTGCCCAACACTGTGGCTAACCAAGAAACAATAACAAGAAACCTAATTGTAGAAAAATTATAAAGTAACGCGATAAGAGACTGTTTTGTAGATTAAACACTGAAATGACTGGCACGTTTACCGAGCAAGTCATTCCGGCAGTGAATTTTCAAGATAGTCTCTATAGCATTATAAATTGTCGTTAAGTTTCCATGTCTACTGTTGAAAATAAGGTTATTCTGTATTTTTGTTCATGCACAGCAATGACCCATTTTCTAAGAATACCAATCTGACAGTTTTTATAACTACCGAAAAGTTGTATAGACGTTTCTGCAAGATTATTTTAGGATTGAAGGCGTCAACACAGTCGGTAATGGTACATGGAGAACTTGGACAATTACCTCATATAATTAAGATAAATCTTAAAATGATTACACATTAGGAAAAAATAATTAGTGTAAAGGTATCCATGATTGCATACAGGCTTTGCAATTTAATATTTCAATTGCACTCTAAGAATGAGTATCATAGAGCATTCTATGATACAGAGGACGGGAGAGGTTCAGCACACGTAGAAAGACACACACACACACACAAGAACACGCAACTGACCACACGATTCATAAACAGACATACAACATGCGCACCAGGACACAGCATATACACAGCACACTCCAGGACAGAAATGATATACACACACGCCCATAAAGGAGAATACAGAGGATCCCAGGCACGTACGCACAGGACATACATGAATAAATGAACAAGCCACGCCCACAGATGAACGCACAAGTGAACTAACATACATTGACAGTGACACACACCGCCATTGAATTACACACACTACTACGGATTATATACACTATAGGCGTATACGAAAGAGGATTGTCGAATATATTGTGTCCATGCTTTAATGTTATACTTAATCTATACATAAGTACAGTGCATACAAAATGTGATGTCATGGACCAGATGAAACTGTTTGTCACCAAGGTTCGTGACTATGGACTGACGTCACATGGTTCGAATAGAACATGGGACGGCAGTCAGTTGGAGTTTGGCGTTGGGAACGGTCACTTGTTGTTTTGGATAGTTGGTCCCACTCCACGACTTGAATATCAAACTGTGGATTGTGGCTAACTGTGCAAACGAGCCAGTGACAGTGTCCCAGCGTAAGTTGTACATTAATAAAGTATTACCGTAACTATAAAAACGCGTAGGTGTAATCTCACCAGCCAGATGAAAGATCCTGCGGTAGAGGTAAACGAACGATATTAGAATTCTCTAACTCACATAAAGAACTTACTAGATTCGACGGGCCTCCCAAATGTATGGACTGAGCAAGACCCAGGCCATATTGAAGGGTTGAAGTACATACAAAATTGGAGGGGTGACATTTTTAATAGCAACGACTGCATAACCTATAGAATCTTTAAAGACGATTTAAGTTTGAAAAATATTTAATTTCTCTCCCGTAGAACTTTGTAAAACTATTATTTAAATTCAGAACTTGCAACCACAAATTACCATTAGAGGTGGGAAAGCATGGCAAAGTATGTGCTCCATATGCGATACAAATCAAATGGAAGATGAATTCCACTATTTGTTTGAACGCTCAATACTCGCTGGAGAACGGAAAAAGCATCTAGATAAATATTTTCGTCTTCATGCAAATACATTTCAAATGAGTAAGTTATTGAATGAACAACCCCGCGCGAAAATGATATCACTGTAAATTCATAATGAGTATATTTAGATTATTTAAATGAGTTCAAGTGTTTAGCAATACATGTATTATCCCGCCTTGTAACATTCACATTTCTCTGCGTAACTCTATAGCGTTTTAGAGAATAAACTAAACTAAACTGCATTCGACTGTGACATTTCCGTAGACAAATTAGCAGACAAACTTAACATAATGAAGTTGTCGACGTAAATCTGTGCCAAAATAACCCCCGGTACCAGCTTCGCCGTTTAGGCCATGAGCAATTTTTTTTTTGTTTTACAAACTCCCCTCACAATTTTTCCATATCTAGGCCAAACAATAATGTTGGAATTTAAACGCATTATTTTCAAGTCTTTCCATCTAGCAATCTTTCGCAGCCAAATCCTTATCATTCGGGTTTCCTCAGAATTGTCTGTAGCTCTTTTTGCTTCCCGTAGCCCTACCTTGAAAAGACACTTTAATGGTCAAGCCGCTCATAGTGGCTTTGTAATGGTCATGAGAAAATTCTATTTGCTGGCCAAGAGAAGACTATTTTTGAAGATTTACCGCTAGAATTCCAGTGGTAAATTTTGAAAACTAGTCTTCTCTTGCCCTGCAAATAACCATTTACTGAGAAAATGTTTGCTCAATCGTGACAATTAACGCGATGAAAGGATTACTACTTTAATAGCTTAAAACTTCTGAACTTTAAATTTTGCTTTTATTTTGTTTCCCACATCTACGATCGTGTGTTTTGGGAGTGAATTTCTGTGAAACAAAACATTAAATTGGTCTGGCCTTACCTTCAGTTATTTGCTTAATCCTACCGTCTGCAGCTACAACACTATCACCAAAGGAGTGGAATTCAGGCGTGTAATCCCAACTCCAGTGACCAGCTATACAGATGTTCTCGACGTTGATGCATGAGCCACTCCGTCGATTCGCAGATGACTTCTGACCTTTAGAACCATCGAATGCCCGCCACCAATTCTAACTCTTATGACCCGCCACAACTCGTGTTATGTCGTTCGTCATATGTTGGTTAAGAAAGATGGTAGCCTACTCGGTAACCTAACCAGTAATTCCATTAGTAAATTTAAAAAAATGTTTTTCTCTTAGTCCACAAACAGATACTGAATAAGGAAAAAAATTGGATCGTTTTACCATTATTCCTTTAATTTTAAACTCGACCAAAACGGCTTCTGCTGGCGAAACAGAAAGCTATATCTGTAAATTTCATTGGTAAATTAACGAAAATGGTCTTCTATTGGACTGCAAGTGGATATTCGCTGATCAAATTCTCTTGAAACATCCTGACTATTAAACGCGTAATTGATATTTAGCATTTTGAGCGCTTTGAGGCGCTGTTGGCACAAAAGGGTTTAAACATAGATGATATAGCAATCACAATCTTGAGACTGCTGCTCCTGTGCCATCATGGTGGAAATGTGATAAGATAATCTCCTGTGAGCAGACGCGTTGTTCTGTATCTGATAGTGTATATTGTAGCGCAATGGTCCACCATGGACGCAGTATCTATTTCGCCGCACTAGGTAGGCCTACTGTGCCTAGGGCATATGGCTTATGGGCCCGAGTCTTTCCTACCAGTAACCCGGAACTCCCATGGCACTATCAAATCGTTGCCAGCTTCCCAGTCAAATGAACTCATTATATACCTATATCCTTCTGTCACTCGCCCGTAGAGTAAAGACTCTACACACATTTATGATTATTTTAAAGTGATTATTCTTTAAAAATCTAAAACTTACTTGGCGCAATTGTCGCGTGGCATTTGAACATGTGAACGAATACTTTCCAAAACAGTTTAAAGCTATTACCAGTTTCGTTGAATTCAAAAATAGATTTAACATCCGAGCTTTAACTATTGTTAGCAAAAACTTACATAAAGCAACGGCCGTGTGCTATTTGTTCGTGTGGGCTATCTTGATTGAGAAGAAACGCATGCCTCTAGCCAACGCGGGCATTTCTTAATGCGGATTGAACCCGTTAACACGTAGTTATTATAAACGATATACTCATGCAATCTCGCAATTCGCCAGAAGATTCCAACCGAGCACAATTCTATGGACAATAGTGAATTTGTCGTATTTGTGAAAAACGCTTCTAAGTACTGTAGGCCCATATAAATCTTTGTATAGTGTAGTTTGCAACAATCCGTTCGTGTGTTGACGTCTAATGAGATTTGGCAGTTTGTCAGGCGGGCTGAAAGTAAGGGCAATACTTATTGGTCACTCACTGTTGTCAACATGTTTTTATTAAAGGTAGCTAATCCGTTTTCACAGAGGTCCACAATTAGGTAATGTAAGTAGGCAATAGTAATAATAATGTAAAATCGGTCAGTTAGTAAGTGTGTTTACCTCTATTCTGTTCTCGTGGGTAAGCTGTTGGATATTTTGAAAGTAATTTTACTGGGAGATGTTGCTGCTGATTCAAAATATTCAATAGAGTGTTTATTAAATTGTAAATTCACCAAAGACATACAATGGAGGAATCCAGTTTTAGTTATGCCCCGCCCATGTTTAGCTAAGCTCCATCCACATTTCACCCGTGTTGGGATCGATCGCTCCCTGAACTCACTATCAATTTCCATAAAACTGTACAGGTGAGCTGTTGAATATTTTGAAACTAATTTGACTGGGTGCTCCCAATCAAATTAGTTTCGAAATATTCAACAGCTTACCTGTATAGTAAAGAAATACAAATCGTACAACAACGGTTAGTCCATCATCAATTAAGCGTTCGTGACGAGCTTAACTACGTCATTCATGACGTATTTGATTGTAACGTCAGACTACATGTTACGTACGACATTATATGATTGACTGAGAAACTAGAATCCTCAATTCAGATGGTTCCTGATGGGCATTTGCGACTTCCGGGTCGGACCTACGTCATTGAATTGTGGCGTCAGCTAGTAAGTGACGTATTTTGAGCATGACGTCATATACTTGAGTGACAAACCTGATCCCTCCGTTGCATACATTCCCAGTTAGAAAACACTGCATGAATAGCCAGCTAAACATAGTAGTACTTTCTACCATACATGTTCTTTCAATTCACCTTTCCCCATTCATAATATGACGTCATAATCAACTACGTGACGTGTAGGATGACGTCATAATCAATGACGTCATGAATTACGCAGATAGCTTCGTCACAAACGCATAATTGTGGACGGACTAAGAAGATAATTTGTACGTAGCCTGCACCTGACGGACATTACGAGCTTCGAGGCAGGAGTTAAATTATACTACATCATGGTGATTGTGATGGCAGGCTATGTAATTGACTTTTCCCGATCTCATATCGAGAGATCTCGCAAGACACTAATATTCTGACTCAGCATACTCTTAAAGCTCAGGTCGAGCTTGCACTGCGACTCAACCAGTCGACGCTTGATTTTCCAGCAACTTCCAGCGACCGATTTAGTCGCCGACAAGTTTGACCTGAGCGTACCTGCGATCACTTTACTGTCGATCGCCGTCAATCGCCGTCCTACGTAGCAAGTTCTACTGCTACGATCGGTTGCGCTTGGTTGCCGTCAATCGCGGACAAGTTATTATCGACATGAGCGTAATTACGACGGTCGGCAACTGAATTATCGGCTGTAGCCAATCAGTAGACAGAAACAGATGGATAACAGAGTCAGTCATTACAGTGGTAAATTTTCCAAAATTGTCTTTTTATGGCCAGCAAATGAGAAAATTAAACAAAATTACATATTTAAAGGGTTAATTACTTATTAAAGAAATGCCAGAAGATTATTTAATTCAACTTAGCACAGTCTCATAATTCATGGATCAGATCTGCCAATCAAGGAACTGAAGACACAATCACATGACGTATCATCAACTGGTGCTACTATAAAATGACGTCACAAAAGTTTTGACTTTTGTCGCCATAGTCTGAATGCGAAGTCTTTTCGTATAATTTTATATTTACTATCTATGTATGGAAAATCAACCTATTTTAGCTGATAACCTTTAGATCCGGAATGGATCTCTAAATGTTGGTCATGTTCTTGTTATTTTATTAATCCTCATCCAGTGTTCCTCCAATCTCGCTGAAACTTCAGACTACTATCCTCGGGATATATACCCACATCCGTAAGAGAGCCCGATTTTCAATTCACTTCCCGGCTTGTTATTAGTACGGCGCCGCACCCTTAAAGGGATATTCCACTGGGGGACTTTATGCATCTGACGTAAAGTACTAATTTTCCGCATTAATTTGAGACCAAGGGCACAATTTTATGCCAACAAATAAAAAAGATATCCTCAATTTAAATTGCTAAAGTAACCAGTTGATAGAGGCGCCATTTTGGACAAGCAGCTGACGTCACCGACACACCTACTCGGATTGCCCGATCGAGGATAGCCGTAACCAGGGGAGGTAAATCTTGCATCTCGTGGATAATTAGCGTACTGGCTAAACAACTGACACTTTGCCACATTGTTTGGAGGAAATTAAAGTGCAATTAGTGTCCCGATGATCGCGCCAGTCATTGTAGTGCTAAATTGTCAAAAATTGTTTTCTTATGGGCAATTTCTATTTTTTTAAATCATTGAAGGGTTATGCCAGGAGCGTGTTTGCAATCAACCAGCTACAACAAATTCTTGAAAAATATGTTAGTTGAATAACTGTTGAATGTAATTTCTCTGAAAGCTATTGCTATTGCAACTTCTGCTTCCAGTCAAATTCCAGTTTCAAAATATTCAACAGGCAGTAAATATTGGTCAACATTTAAAAATTTGGGACCAATTAGTTAACTCTTTCAAGGACAGAAAAGCAGAAAGCTTAAAATTTACCCCGCATAGGCCTATTGTGTGAAACTAATTAGTTTGGAAGCTACTGCAACATAATTCCAGGAAAATTTAATTCAGAATATTCAACACTCTGCGTAGTTATTTTAAAATTGGGAGTAAACGTTGTAAATGATTAACAACGCTGGATTTCAATAGTGTGAAAGCACTAAACTACTAATTATGTCTAGTGTACACTTGTCATTATTTACTAGCTGTCACCTCCTATCGTCTACGAAGTAAGCCGCTAAGCGGTTGCCTATAATTGACCGACCGGACAATCAGAGATATCGTTTCATTTTGGTTTGCAAATCCCGTTTTACAATTGATGCAAGCAAATACGGCGTTAATTGTCGAGTTTGATTCTGTTATATTAAAATTAAGTACCGCGCCTTTTGTTTTGAAATGCATGACACATTATTTTAAAATTATACAGACTATATGTTCTAAACTTGTGTCTTCCAGATTTAAATGTGGAAGATATCCATCCAGTGCCGATGTTATGAAGCCATCTTTCAGTTAGCCCCTTTTCATGCGGATGCTTCTGTGGATCTGGTATCTGAAAATGTGAATTGCCGTACCCTTTCCATGCTCGTTTCTATTACTGCAAGCCCATGGTTGACATGCGGACATGATGCGATTTAACCATTTCACGCCAGCACTGGCCTCTGCAATCGTCAAGTTGAGGACGCAGGTCAAAAGAAGGCTATTTTGAGAATTTACAACTAAAACGACTGTCTCAGTAACAGAACCAGCCATTCCAGTGGTCAGTTTTCAAAAATAGTCTTCGCTTGGCCTGCAAATGGCCATTCAATAAGGAAATATTCTGATTTTCCTGACAGAATTTGGTCATTAAAGGGTTAATTAATATTCGGCCTTCATAACGCGAATTAAACAGGTAAATCTAAAAGCGCTGGCGATATTTTGCTGGTGTGTCGTTGACGTCATAATCTCGCGGTTTCTCGCTCTCGTTGCGAGAAAATGGATGCGCCCAGGAGTCACGTTTTCGAGCGTTTTGGGCATAATCATTTTATTATTTCTCGGCAATGGAACAGTGTATTTTATATTTTTTGCGGAAACTATTTCGGATTATAGTATATTTTTTGTTGACTTATTCCCGATTTTCACTGGAATTTCCCTTTAAATTTTTTAATCGCTACTCCTCCGTTAATAAGACACAGCTTGATTAAAGTTCAGAGGCATATTCTATGGGTAACTCTTGATATCATTATTTTTCAATTCGCTTCACTGCTGTGTTTGAGCATGGTGCCTACTCTTAAAATTTTTAATCTATATACAATTTGTGGAACGTTCCGGAACGTCTCGTACACGTCTTTTCCATTTATTTTTAAGTCTTGTGTTTTGCTGACAGATTTTATACATGAGCATAGGTTTATTAACCCCATCCACCATTGATTATTAGGCTACGTATTAGCAAAAGGCATGATCTACAATTTAAAGCAAGTAGCAATAGGAAAATACAAAATTACCATAGGAAAGGAAACTATCCTTTTTTCTTTATGACATTTGTGTTTGAAACATGATACAGAACAGATTATCTAATTATTTCTTGGATACATGGGAAACAATAGGCATATACACATCTTTAAGACGTTAATGCACAACAAACATATATTGCAAATATGAAAGGTCGTTTCAATATAAATACATGACTTGTTAATTCATGCTGCGTTTCCAGTTGACATGAGTGCACGCACGACTTAGAAACGAGCAGCGCAAGTAGTTGCCGATAGTTGCTGCTAGGAATCGAATCGTAGGCGACATGGGCGCAAATTTTCTAGTCAGTTGCCGACAGTTCTAGTGCAGCGCGTGTCATCGTAGCTCGACCTGTAGTGGTAATTGCTTTTAAAACAGAATGAGCGGCAGTATATGCTATTGGGATAAGCTGTTGAATAATTTGAAACGAACAGATCCCAGTCAAATTAGTTTAAAAATTTTTTTTTAAAAGTGCATTAGGTTATTTATTCACCACCAACCTACAATTTAGATCGTTAGGTTGTCGAACATTTGCCCCTTTTGCGCCGGACCTACGTCATTTGGTTGTGACGTGAAGTAACAAGCTATGTATTTGGTTGTGCCGTGAAGTAACAAGTTATGTTTTTGGTTGTAACGTCAGGTAACGAGTGATGTATTTTGATCATGACGTCAGATGCTTGAATGTCAGATCATATCCCTCCATTAACGTGCCTATTTTGTTTGGAAAGTGAAGCTATGATTCCTTAATAAATAATTAAGGAATTGAACGGAATCACCAAGGCGACCTGCTTGTCATGATTTTTTGTGCGGAAAATAAGTTCGGACGAGCGCGAGAGCGCGCTGTTTGTCGTGTTCGTGCATAACGCGCAAGCACGTGATGTAGGCTATCTCTTCCAGCGCCTGAATATGTGAGCATGCAGTAATCCACACAGATCACCAATTTAAACTATAACGTGTCCGTTAATATTATTATAAATCTATGTAAATAAATCCTATGGCTATTCAAAATAATTGAGTCGATTTGAATAGGGTCGATATTGCACTATATAACAGAAAGCCTTTAACAGATGAATTATGTCATGAAGGTTGCTAATTCAACCAAAAATCCGGATATTTGACAGGATGTCCGGAAATTTGGAGGCTTGTTAAAAAATCAGCATTTTTTTTATAAATCCGGAGAGGTGGTCGCCTGAATCACCCTCTTCAGAATCCAATACTTACCATTACATTACTTATTAATAACAGCACCCTAAGTTGCTGTGCCCTAAGAATCTTCAGATTTAGACAGCTCCAACGGGCTCCTGGAACCGGGTATCCCTCCCAAAAAACGATACCCGCCACCATGAGCCAGCTACTCTTGCTTGCATAGCAACAAGATCAACACGCCTTTTCGTGCAGGAGAAATATCTAAATGTGTTCATAGATGGCACCCCCTGTTTGGTTTGGGCCCCTACACTGATGTCGTCTTTGATCCCAAAGTCTGTGGTCCAACCTCTCCCCATGTCTGGTATGGACCCTGTCCTTGGACAGTGTTCTGGACTGGCTACCGGGGGTGCCATCTCGTATGCCCCCTCCATGGCGGTCCAGTCAGGCTCTGGCCTAACGGGTACTGCTTCTCCGCAGCTACCTCCATGTGGTCCAGTAGTGGTAGCTGGTCCGGAAGGTGTGGGAGCCGTCCGCCAAGAAGGCGCCAGTGTCTTCTCTTCCGGTCACAACTCTTCGAGGTCTGAGGATTAGGAGGTGGAGGAGGAAAGGTTGTTGCAGCCTGAGATACCGCGGGTAGAGCGTATGGGGGTCGATTCCGTCCTGGACGGAACCGCCCTCCATTTGTCTGGTTTGGCGCAAGCCATGGCAGCAGCTCTGCCCATAGTTGAGGCCACACTGGTAACGGGCACCCGTCCAGTGCCGGTTGGTTTGCCACAACCCGACACAGCGACGGGTGTTGCTGGCCAGGTGTATATACCTATCTCGCCTGGTCTGGCGGTCACACAGAAGATGCCATTGGCGCCCATGTATAACCACAGTTCTGGAACTGTCATGGGTCCGCACGGTTTTCCCTGTGGGCCTACTCCATGGAACAGCTTGTTTCATGGGGTGGCGGCGGAACCACACAGTACCGGTGTTGTTGGCTATCCAGCAGTGACTCATTGCCGGGAGGGGCTTGCTGGTAAACTCATAAGCACATCAATGGGTGATGTGTTTACAGGGGTGTCTTCTTCGGAGATGGACTGGCCCGATGCTCTGGCTTGGCTAGCCAGGGTGGATCTGTCCATGGTCTGGACCACATCCGAGGAAGACATGCCCCGTCCATCGGTTGCATCCATATGAACAGGGGTCTTGCCCGTGGCTAGGGTCCAGTCTATAGGACTGGTTCCAAAGTTCAAGGAATTGTTGGAGGCGATCTATGCGAAACAACTTTCCTTGAAGAGCCAGCTCCCTGTGGCATCTAGGAGGGGGGGGGGGAGGAGGTGCGGACAAGGTGCCGCAGTTACAGATGGAATACGAGTGCTATGGTGCGGTTCCAAGGGTCACAGAGGATGACCGTTGGGTTCTTGGCATTCCGAGTGCTGTAGTGGGTTGCCCCACTCAGGCACTTGTTGACAGAAGCCAAACGCACTTAGAGGAAATCCTGTCCCTGCTACCTGCAACGCTTTCGTGTGTGAATGACGGCATTGTGCTGTCAATGGACGCACTGGTACGGGTGCAGGCGCGTGTAGCTAAGTCCAGGAGGCAGATGGTCCTTGACCATAGGCGTCTGGCTTCGGCTGGCAGGAAGAGGTTGTTTGGAACGCCCCTGAACTGTCCTAGCATCTTTGCTGGCCAAGTGCGGCCCATCTTAGAGGACACGGGGAACATTGTGCAAAGTCGGCTAGAGGCTAATATGCAGCTAGAGCTGGTGCGTCAAGCACACGCACTTTGGGGCTGCATCGAAACCGTTAGTCGCCCAGCCTTCCACCAACAAGCAAAAGAAGCATAAGGGCAGGGCGAAAGTCAAGCCAGTTTATAATGGTCTTGCTGGGCCTTCTCAGCCGCCTGCAGCTAAGAAGGCGAGGAAGGCTCTCGAGGCTGCTGCCCACCCCAGTGGTGGCCGTTATCGCCCGAGAGGTGGTAAGGGCAAGGTCAAATCGTCCAAGGGTGGAAAGAAGAGGGCGGAGCATACTTGAGGGTATGGTAGCTCCCTTCACATCCGTCTGGCTTGTGTGACAGGAACAACGGTGCCATTCAGACCCGTCCAGCTGAGACCAAAATGGTTCTCTCTCTCTCTCTCTCTCTCTCTCTCTCTCTCTCTCTCTCTCTCTCTCGTTAAGGAAGTGGTGTGAGGGGGAAGCGGATCGCATGCTGGACACCCGTACTAGACATCAATGCACCTATAGTGGGTGGAAGGCTCATGCGTTTCGTCGAGGCTTGGTGAAATGTGACGTCAGACAGTCTGGTCCTGGGATACATATCTCAGGGGTACATGCCAGAGTGGTGGGATTTCCCAGCACAAAATTTGTATTTGGCACCAATGGAGCCAGACAACGTAGAAGTCATCCAAAACAAAGTGTCCGGCTTGCTTCTGAAGGGAGTAATAAAGCCAGCAAACCAGACTACTCTGGGCCTCTATTCAAATATGTTCTTTGTCCCCAAGAGCACATGGGGTGGTGGTGGAGACCCGTACTCAATCTCAGATCACTAAATTGGTTTATCCATATGCCTCGGTTCAAGATGGAAACCCTGAGGATCGTAATGGCAGGATTGAGGAAAGGGATGTGGTGTGTGTCAATCGATGTGAAAGATGCATATTTCCACATTCCAATGAACAGGGGTTGTCACATGTTTCTGAGATTCACGTTTCAGAACCGTGTGTGTGAGTTTGTAGTCCTCCCATTCGGCCTGTCAACAAGGTTTTCACCAGGGTGGTGTTAACGCTGACAGCGTTTCTCAGAAGAGAGAACATGGCTCTTCACACCTACCTAAACAATTAGAGTATCAAGGCTGACACGCCAACCAGGTTAGAGGTGGATACTGCTCTGACTCTGAAATTACTTTCAGATCTAGGCTGGATAGTCAACAAGGAGAAATCCGAGTCGACACCCACTCAACACTCCATTTATTTGGGGATGCGATTCGGTCTCGAGGAAGGCAGGGTTTACCCGTCAGAGCCCAGAGTGGTGTCTCTGTTAGCCATCCTCAAGAGTTTTCGATTGGGAAACCACATTCAGGTGAGGAGGTTTCTTCAGATGCTGGGCATGATGGTCTCCATAGTGCAGGTAATCTTGTACACTGCTCTAATACGAAGACCTATCCTTTTGTATCTTATGTCTCTGTGGAAACAGAGAACAGAATCCCTGTCAAAGCTGGTACAAGTTTTGGAGCCAATAATGTCACACCTTGCATGCGGGAAGGAGCATCCTAATCTCCTAGTAGGAGTTTTGCTTCAACCCCACCCCCCCGGCTGTCCATGTACATGGATGCATTGCATTGCTGGATGCGTGGGGGCCTGACTTGGAGAACACCCGGTTTCGGGCACATGGACTCTCCTAGAGAGTCAGCTGCATATCAATCTGTTAGAAATGATGGCAATGGAACTGCCACTGGAGAGATTTCTTCCAGAAGTCAGGGGCAATGTAATGTAGTTCGGTTCGACCGGTCAGATACCGGCCGTACCAGCTAAGCTGGGTACGCGCCACCTGTCCAGGATTCGTTTCCTGAACACTCCCCTCTGGGTAGAGCTATAAGCGGATATAAGCCTATGGGAGAGATAGCGTGTTGAGAAACGACTAAGTTCGTTAAAACGCATGACGCGCATGCGCGCTAGGATGCTGTTTATATGGAGCGCGTAGTTACGACCTGGATAGGATGGCGCTTTTAGTGTACTGAGATGGTACCCTATAATCCTTCGTAATTGCATGTTCCCGTTAAATCTGGCATTAATCAAGACCGGAATTCAACGGGCTTTTCAAATCTGTAAACTATTTCAAAATCGGTTGAGAATTGGCTGAGTTATCCAGGGAAAACTCTTTATGATTATCTTCAAAATATTGCTGTGACGTCATAACCACGTGAAGGCAAAGCTTCTAGAATGTTCTAGAACGTTCGACTGCGCTATTATTAGCTGGGCGCTGATTGGTTGTTGCTCGAAAGATGATTGGATGAAGCCTGCACCTGTAACATTGCGAGGAGTATAAAAGGAGAAGCGATCCAGTGATCGAGAGCATCTTCGGCATGGGCCGAACAGGTTGGATCTGTACCAGCTACTACACGCGCGACAGACAATACACATCTTCCTTCACTAAGTGTCGGGTTTTTATCCCGTAGCATGCAGTTCTCCAACCCACTGCACTAAAACAATTTTGTAACTCCCCATTTACGGGAGTAATTTGAAACTTCTGATAATTGTTCACGAATACGAACAGCTACATTCGGAACACAAATTTGCGGTGAGACCTTTACGGCCTGAATATGTGAGTCTACAGATGTAGAGATGGGATGTTCTTTGATGGATGACTCACCGGATCTGCTGTCCACACCTAAAAGTGGTATTTCAATCGCCGCCGCACACATATCGTGTCGGTTCTTTCAACTTTCGACCACAGCAAGTAAACTCTGCCCGGTGCGTCTTCAAAACTGGCTGACCATGAAGCTTTGTTTGGTATCTTCGCTTGCCTCTGACAACCCCCGCTAGTGATGGGTTGTTTACACCTTCAATCCGTGCCATCGGTGTACGGGAACTTTCTTCACCACGTAGTACTATCGTATCTTTTACTAACTGCTCTTTAGACATTCTATTAGGCCTACAGCACTAAGCTATGCACTCCCACCATGAGTGTTCTTGCGGAAGTCTTGTTTACGGAAAACAGCTTGCAGGAACCAACCTGCGGGAACTTTCCAGCTTCCGGAGAGCGCATCATTTCACGTCGACTACGGATCAACGTATCAATTTCAGTGACACGGTAGCCTAACTTAGGAATGACTACCAAGTATTCAAGTAACTATACTTCACCATTTAATTGTTTCTCTATATATGTTTTGTTAATATTGTATCCGCATTAACGGTCCCGATGACTAAAAGGAACCGTAACGGTCTTAGGACCGCTAGTTATAATTTCTGTATTTGTTGATAATTATTCTCATTTTCCTCGATGTGTTGCTAACCGCACTATAGTAGGTTCTTTAACCTATACTGTTATATATATCTTGATCATTTGACACCATATTGATTGTTCTGGTTAGATTATGTATATATATGGCCAGTGGCCATCCGTTCATATGTTTTGTTTATTCATAGAAAATATAGGACTGCAGTGCACGTAGGAAACACTATGCAGCAACGCTTTTATATGCAACACTTTCTCCCGCCACCAACAATTTTTCACTGAGGTCGCTGGCTGTTCTATAACTCTGTTTAGCCCAGCATGCTACCGACTAAACCTTTTCTATTCAGCTCAATAGGATAGGTTCAAAATGATTAGAGACACTTTCTTCATTACATACTGTGTAATATACTCTTCTCTTCCGGTAGTGTGGTAATCTAGCCCCGCACTCCGGTAAGACTCATAAGTAAGATTTTGTCTCTCTTCGTGTTCCACTCAGCCTTGTGGCTTCTTAATTGTTTGGATGTCCCCATCCGCACCATGGGCTGATCCGACTCTGGGAAACTATTGGGGTTTCCGAGCGCTGATGGCTAGGGTGTGGTGTCACATACACATTCCCGTGGATCTTCGGATACTTAGTAGTTAGCACTTTAAGCCAATGTAGGAAAGCACAGCGAAAACACATGTATTAATTATTATCTTATTTACTGAGAATCCTCCCGCACCGCAGTGCAAAAACTAGCAACTTGTATATCAACCTAATGACAGGTAAAATGGTTAGTTCCATAGGACCCGGTGATGGGCGAGATGCGCATTCCCACCGAATGCTGTTAAAATGTCTTGGCATGATATTTAGATCTGCCATGCCCTTGTGGGAAGGACATTTATGGTGGGAATTCGTCTCTCTTATCCCCACCATAACGATAGGAGAAATTGTCTAATAATGTTTTTGTGAAATGTAACCCATGTCTTGTAAAGTTGTATGTGGTTGCGGGGTGGGGTGTCTGGATTCTTATCCAGTTCGGAGATCCTGCTTTGTAACATGTATGAGCGCTGTCTCTAGTATTGATGTCTTGGGGCATCTGTTCTCCGTGACAGCCGTTTCCAATAGCTAGATAGATATCAGCCAGTCGCGGCCTAAACTAATTCTCGTTCTAAAAACAACTAAAAGGAATTAAGCAAAGCAGAAGGCCCACAGAAATAAAGCGTCAACTTCTAATACATCAAACCAAGAACTACATAAGACAGTGACAAGGGAATCCATCGGGAATCCTCCGTCCCGTCTTCACGTAAAGCAGTGCGCATCCCTATAGTCATAATCTCACTAGGTATGGTCTTTTATTTCTAAAGCATTTTTGATTGAAATATTAAGGTAGGCCCATTTTTACCTACACTTCTTCTTCCACTTTAAGCAGTGGCGACACCTTCCCGAGACGGAGGCCAGTGCGAGGCACTTGCCTCTCGCAAGGATTCAGCGACGACGGTCCACGCCAAGATAATACTCCTCATGCAAAACATGCATTAGGAGTAGTGTCCGCGTAAGGCACATCACTTTTCTTCTGAGATAACCTTCTTCCTTTCAGCTTGGAGGTATAATAACCTATATTAAGTTAACTAGTTATGTCTTGTGTACGGCAGCCTCCCTTGTGGGGATACCCCTGCGGACCTACGAGTCTGTGTGCCACCTCCGGGAGCCCCATGTTTAAAAGTTCATCTACCTGTCTCTATGTATCATATTCTCGTATGCTCTTATTGTAGTTTTATCTAGCATATTTTTAATTGTTTAGGTAAACTCATTGTATAGACTTATATTTTTAGGTCACCAAATCAAATCTTGTAAGTCCATAGATCACGAAATTGCTACGGACAGGCATACCGGTGACACAAACTCGTGGGATGTGGCCATTGTGTTTAACGTTCGTGACGATGGTCGTACGGCCACACCGGAACGATTCAGTTCCACCGGCCTTAGGAGCCGGTTTTTGTTTCCTGCAGGGCAGTTTCGTACAAGGTCTGTCACCCCGAAACCGGATACTAACCAGCATCATCACTTGTCATGCACTTGCAGTGCGGCGAGTCGACATGATACACCGGAATGGCCCGACACTACCCGGCGAGCTACAGTAATATTGATATGGTCCAACAATTCGACAGTGGTATCATACATAAATCACCAAGGAGGGGCCAAGTCTCCCACACTGTGTATGAAGGTATGGCATTTGATTCAATGGTGCAGGGATTACTCAGTTGTTTTGGAAGCAGCTTGCATTCCTGGTCGATTGAATATTCTGGCGGATGCTTTGTCTCACAGACAGAGGTTTCTGCTAACAGACTGGTCTCTCAGCCCTCCGGTTCTACAAAGGATCTTCTAGCATTGGGCAAACGTAATGTTGACGTGTTCGCCACAAAGGAAAAGGCTCAAATCATAACTTATGTCTCGCCGATTTCAGATCAAATGCCTTGATACAGATGCTCTGGCGATAAGCTAGTGAGTGAAACACGCATATGTGTACCCACCCACGATCCTTCTACCGAAGGTATTGGTGAAGTTTAGGGAGGAACCGTACCTGGTCCTGCTAATAGCGCCATTCTCGCCCAGCAGGGTATGGTTCACGATCTTCTGGATCTGCTGGTGGACAATCCAGTACAGCTGCCCGAAATTCTGAACAAAATCTCCCAGCCCAAAAGCCGATTCCTATACGAGCAGCCCGAAATGTTCAAATTGACAGCGTGGATGTTATCAAACACCGTTCCACATCGGAAGGCTTTTCTCAACAGACTGTGAGGTTCATCGCGACCGCGAGAAGGAGGTCAACCTTCAAGTCATACAACGACAAGGTTACCAAATTTGCAGCATGGTGTGAAGAAAAGGGTATTGATCCCCTTCAATCTACTATTCAGCAAATAGCAGACTCTCTCTGTGAGCTATACTTTACAGGATTAGCTCCTGTCACGATTGCTGGATACAAGACAGCTTTTTGCATCAGTTATTCCTTGTCTAGACAAGAGGGATGGTCCAGAGGTGGTCCAGTTGAACGTAATGGTGAAGAGAATGAGCAATCTCCGACCGAGACAACCAGAAGTCATTCCAGCCTGGTGTCTAACTTTGGTGCGTAATGTGCTAGCCATGCACCCTTTCGAACCTTTGGGTTCGGCTAGTCTAAAGCATCTGACTCCAAAGGCGGTCTTTTTATTGGTAGCTTCCTCAGCGAGAAGGCGCAGTGAGATTCTTGCGCTTTCAGCAGAGAGGGACCGATTTATTGTCTCTGGAGATGGTATGTGACTGCTGCCAATAGCAGAATTTATGTCAAAGAATCAACCTTTGAAAGTCCCGGCAAACCGATCATTATACCAAAACTAACTAGGTTTGATCGTGATGCCAGTGCCTGGTGTCCAGTCCGTGTTTTGACAAAGCACAAAAAACTGACGGTCTCTCGACTGTCAAATTATATACATCTGTGGATCTGCCATAAGAAGCCATATGGTGCCGCATCTATTAATTCTATCTCTCTTTGGGTTGTCGAATGCATTCAAACTACCTACGAGATTGCGACTGGTCACCAGGTGTAATGTGCTAGGGCTCACGATGCTAGTCTTTTTCAGTCGTGAAACACTAGTCTAGTGGCCACACTGTTCGTTCTCCTTCTGGTAGCTTTGATGCAAAAGTAGGGATGACAGACATGGTCAGCCGAGAGGAGTTCAGCTGGAAATGTCACGTCTGGTCGAAAGTATGATGTTTGCTGGCATTGTGTCTGGAATCCAAAATTCGTGAGATAATTCAAGTCAGTCTGGTTTTTTTGTATTATGTTTATATATCATGTTCATTCATCTTATATATCCATGCTCATTCCCAGGCTTATGTGTGTCAAGAGCAGTTAACCCTCTTGGCACATTTGTGTTTTCAGGCGAGATGCATGTTCGTGAGTTCTCTTCCCTTTTTTCGAGAAAGAGGGGTAGGGGGCAGTGATGCGAATGTGATTCGGTCCCAAACTTGTCGGTTCTTCTATGGCTCTATGTGACAAGTTTAGTCTAGATCAGTCACTAGGGGGAAAAGAGACTTTGTCTGGCTGGCCCCTTCCCACCAGGATACTGATCAAATATTGTGCTATCTATAAGTAATGTAATGGTAAGTATTGATCGAAGGAGCATGAAGGAAATTTCAATTTCGCTTTCTCCAAGATCTAACAATACTTACCATCATATTACGGACCCTGCCTCCCAGCCCCACGGAGGCAAGCCGTGTGTTAGTTCTTGTTTGGTAGCTATGCAAACAATGTAGCTGGCTCATGGTGGTGGGGTCCGTTTTTGGGGGGCTTGTACCTCGTTCGAGGAGCCGGTTAGAGCTTTCCAAATCTGAAGATTCTTAGGGCACAGCAACTTAGGGTGCTGTTATCAATAAGTAATGCAATGGTAAGTATTGTTAGATCGCGGAGAAAGGGAAATTGAAATTTCCTTCAATTGGTGATGTAATAATGTTATTGTCAAGTACTCACGAGGAAGCTGATAGACGTGACTCCTGTGCATACTTATGTTCGCGGCGGGTACGACTACGACGATGACAACGACGACGACGACGACGACGACGACTACTACAACGATGACGACGACGCGTTCTGCAGCAGCTGTAGACTGAAAACATCATACAGCTACACTCAGTCCTTATTTCTTCTTCGTCGGTGACTGTTTCTTATGCTTAGCCATTTACACGTGTGATCTTTTTCGTTCACATTGTATCCATGTGTAAACATCTATGGTCATGCCGCTTGCAGCTCGGTACGTATGACATGCATCAGGTGTGTGCGTGCGTGCGTGCGTGCGTGCGTGCGTGCGTGCGTGCGTGCGTGCGTGCGTGCGTGCGTGTGTGTGCGTGCTGGTGTCTTCTGCAGGATTTGTAGGTATTGGCTCCGAGTACAGCAAATTCTAAGACTTTCTGTGCAAGCATGTCTAGTGGCTTTGGCAGATGACACACAAAACGTAGATCATTTTTGCTGGGCCACTGTCAGTGTATATGGTATATAATGCGTCAGTTGAGAGTATGCTGTCCGGCCAGCGGGCGGGCTGAGAGTACTGAGGTATTTACGGTGGCAGGTGTCAATCGACCTTTCCATTTTTAACTATGCTCCGCCCATCTCTAGCTAAGCTCCACCCAGACTTCGCTCGTGTTGGGATCGATCGATCCCTGAACTATCAATTTCCAGAAAACTATACGGGTAAGCTGTTGACCATTTTGAAACTAATTTGACTTGGTGCTCTTGCTGCATATGGCAGCAACAACGCCCAGTCAAATAAGTTTCAAAATCGTCAACACCGTATTTAATTAAAGAGTAAACACATACAACTCGTATAACAACGATTAGCCCGTCACTAATTATGCATTCGTGACGTACTTATCCACGCCATTCATGATGACAATGATTATGTCTTCATCCAACATGTCAGTTAGCTGACTATGACACCATATAATGGATGGATAAACTGGAAAGGTCGATTAACCTATCTAGAACTGCCCCTGATAACGCGGATTACTGGGCCGATGCTGGGCCGATATCGGGCCGATGCTGAAAGTATTGGCATGGTATTGGCCCAGCATCGGCCCAGTATGCTGCGTTATCTGGGGCCTTTGGATTTATCCAGAGCCTGGTCTATTACTCTGGAGGCCCATGGATAGTGATTGGCGAGGACCTGGGAGGAGTTCAATCTCTCATAGACGACGGGCCCAGCCCCCCTCCCCCCCCCCCCCCGACAGGGAAAAATAAAAATTTAGATGCCCAGACAAGCCATCAAATCCAGGCAGGGACCCCATAAACCTCCACCCAACCTGCCTGTCGGAGGGGTTAGGGGAAGGGCACGCTGACATTTCCTGTATTCTGAGTGATAAATAATGTCCTCATCTTGCACACAATCACTCCTCCTTACGCATTATAATTTTGTCTTCACAGCACAACACTAATTCCTGATGGAGACCCTCTCAGAAATTTTCAAATTTACTTTTGCTGTTACAGTTGCACAGTATCAATGCTAGGCAGGTCGCGTTATTCAAGTGTATTTTGGGCAGAGGGATCTTTATGTTTCTGCGCAGCAATGCCGAAGAAGCTATATATCAGTGAGCCGAGGAATTTGCCCATCCTCCTCATTGAATTGATTAGAATAGATTCCCCGGTTCTGAGTTGATGTGTATTTGGAAATAGTTTAGATGAAAGTTGTTGCTGTTCAGTCGGCACATACTTTTATAATATTCAGCAGTTGTTTGAATGGATAGTTTAGAAAATAATGAATGTACAACAATCAATGGAATCGAACGTGACAAAAGGGACTTAGTTGATGACGTAGGCATTATAGATTCTCACATGAGAATAGAACAACATCAGCTGGCAATGAGATCATACAGCTCATGTGCCTATTAACTCTAGCATCCTACAGGCTTATCCATCAATAGGCAATGGACAGGACATGGACATGGTAGCGTCCTGTAGGAATTAATAACATAATCGAAATTTGTATATCAACTATATGTCACTCATACAATGGCATGCAACAACAACACATTCCGTAATGTTGTTAGTTAGCTGACAGATCACATCAAATCAGAACCAGCTACCACTGCTTTGTCTATGTGAGGCATCATCTCCATAGAGGAATAGTACAGAGTTTGATTGGTCAGAATGACGTCACGATCAATGAGATTCGATCAAATTCTGTAGCAAAGAATTATATGGAATAGGTTTTGAAGTTGAAATTGAAATACAGGGATCGTTGATTGGTCAGAACGACCAACATTTATTAGGTAGGAACTTCTAGGAAGGAATGAGCAGAAGTTGATTGGTGGACTGATTGTCCGGACCAATCAAGCTGTGCTCATAACGTACCTAGAAGAATCATCAGAACAGATTCGGGTAGAATCTAAATATTTAGATATGTATAGAACCTCAGATTTAGAGATTCTAAGTACTATATAAGATGCACTTTCAGTTATAGAAAGTTAATCAATCCACCATCTCCATTCACTGAACATCTCGCTGGTGTTCAGTTAGCAGATAGCTATAGACGTAGCGTAGTCATAGAACTTGCTTGATTTGTACCAGTAAGGTACCAGTTGTTATTTGAGCGATTGTGCTCTAGTCTAAATTTCTTTATAAGTTTCTCTACAGTTAAGTTACCTTAATAAAATCGTCATCTTACGTATATGTAAGACACGAGTTCGGTTTATTTTATCCAAATAAGAATTAGCATAATATAATTAGGAATCTGATCGTTGAGTCGGAAGCAACATCCGATCCTTACCAGCAGATCTTCTTAGTCAGATTAGGCCCAGCAGTCTTTAAATAATATCGTCATCACCATCTTCACGACGAGGCGCGCCAGACTGTCCAGTATCCTTCTTCACTGTCGGAAAGAGGTTGTTGCAGCAACCGTAACATCATAATCTTACCGATAGCGAAGCGGGATGGTCAAGTAATAAATAAGTCATAATCCGGTGATCCGAAATCTTCATTGGCTTCGTCTGCCAGGATTTTGGAGTCAGATTCATCATTGTAATATCGTGTGCTTTACATTCGAACAGGAGTCAAATATGTGAACCATGTAAGTACTTTAAAAATATGTCATCCACGCCGACGAGACCAGTAGTCACTGTGCTAGACGACGTGTGTGAACGAGTGAAATTTTTTTATAGACTTAGCAAAGCTTTCCGAGCACCCAAACGTAATTCAACATCGGGAATATAAAGAAAATACAATAATTAAGATTACTACAGATATCAACTGTGAAGAACAGCCACGGCTCAAAAGAGTCGTAATTCAATTTTATTACCAGTAAGAATCGTATTGTCAGACCATCAGATCATAATCAAGCATGGCGACGGCACGAAGGCCAGACACCACTTTAACGCCCGTAAGAGACCCAGCCCAGCATACCCACGAGCTTCGACAGGAAACTGTAGAAGCCATACAGCATCTGGGAACAGCGATGTCCAACACCATCACTCAAGAAGAAGATCGCCGAGAAAGGAACAGGGTTTTTAGGCGAGAAGTACGTGAATTGACACAGCGGGTCAAACCATGTGACAGCCTGCTCCCTGAGGAGGTACAGCAATTTCTTGATGAAACCCGCCGTGTATGGGAGGCTACAGAGGCCAATCTTGATGGTATACCCGTATACATTGTAACTAGAGCGTCGAGCGGGCAATTGTCGAAGGCAATTAACCAGTATGTGCATGGGAAGGTGATGGACAATGTCACATACGAGGAGCGTAGGGAATTTATCACTGTAAATTTCGTGTCGGCCAATGAGCAAGAACGGGTCAAGTACGACCTAGAGGCTGTCAAGCAATGCCGCAATGAGACGATGCTCTCGTTCAATCGTCGGTATACAGAGATGGCAGCAAGAGCGTATCCTATGGAAAACGTGGACAACAAGAGAATAATACTTTCTTCGTACATAAAGTCGCTTAGCGATCAAGGCATGGGGCGATGCATAGTGCATAAAAAGATCAATGATGTCAAAAGGGCTATGGAGCTCACCGAGGAGGAAGAAGGCTGCAACGACCTGTTGCAGGCTATGAACATTTCACCCTGGAGGGAGGAGAGTATGGAGGTGAATATGATAAACGATGATGAAGGAAAAGACGTATGGTCAGTAATAAATTCCATGAGAAGGCAGATGAGCCAGCAAACAAAGCTCATCGAGCGATTATGCGCAGTCATAGAAAATCTCCAGAGCAGACCAACGTTTTCACCACCACCGCAACGCAAGGAGTGAGCCAAGCCACAAAAATGCAAGGCAAAAGTTGTGCCCAAAGCACAGTAGAAACGAGATATCACCTGTTTCAATTGTGGTCGGCAAGGGCACTATAAAAACGAGTGTGAACAACCAGTTCAACCACCACGAAAACCGGCAGCACCGAAGGCACGACAACCACGTCCTCAACGTCCACCAATGATTTGCTTTTCGTGTGGAAAATTGGGTCACATGGCTCAAGATTGTTTTTCAATGCCCACGACACCATCACCAAATATACGTCAAGTTGTGTGCTACAGATGCAACAATGTGGGACATTATCAGTCCGACTGTCCATTACAGCAACAGATGCGACAGAGACGAGCAATGAAACGTCCTCGAACCTCGGAACGCAGAGACGAACCCATGCAAATCGATGAGATAGATGCTCATCGTGATAACTATAGTGAAACATATAATGGACTCGAGCCCGCTCCGTGGGCATATTCACGGAATACCCATAGAGATTTCGTGAATAGAAACCAAATGCATGAGGAGTATGAAGACCGTGACGGCTTTGTACTCACCGATTCATGTACGGACAGGTATGGCCGTGATTCTTACGGCAACAGAGGAGCCCTGTCAATAGATGGAAGACGACAATCATATGCGGAAGCAGTTAATAATGGACGATGGAGTCCGTTAAACGGATTCGGAGGGGATCAGTAGTGACTGAACGATTGCTAATCTGGCTTGAGATCGAACCAAGCAGTCATGGAAACAGGGGTGAGTATGTAGATGCATTAATCGATACTGGTGCTAGTACCTCCCTTGTTAGAAAGGATATATGGCGGAGCATTCTAAATGCTCGGCCATTGAAAAAGGCTAAAACATTATTAGCAGTAAATGGTTCACCAATAGACATTTTGAGGGAGACTCAAATTAAGTTCACGAATGCCCAGCCTATTCCAAGTGTGATTGTGAGTAGTATGAGGCATGAATGTCTGACTGGGGCCAACGCCTTGTACTTGGGAAATGCAAGGATTGATTACAAGACCAAAGAAGTAGTATGGTTTGGTCAAGTATACCCATTTAGGATCCCATATAGAAGTCAAAATGATTATGTGTATGCCAGTTGCAAAGAAACGACCGGATATGCAGTTATTGACAAGGTACTAAGCGACTGTGCCAATAATTTCGATACGGCTCTTCCAACCACATTAGGACGTGTACCCAAGGTGAAATGTACAATTCCGACAGGAGATTATCCTCCTATTAGACAGAAGGCCTATCGTTTACCGTTGGCTAAGCAGTATTTGGTCAGGAACCAAGTTAAAGAGATGCTAGCTGCGGGCGTCATAAGACCATCGTCATCACCCTGGGCATCACCCATAACTCTGGTACCGGAAAAGGATGGTGACAACAGATTTTGCATTGACCTTAGGAAATTGAATTCGGTGTGCCATATATCCAATATATTTGATTCCATGAGAGGCGCAACGATCTTTTCTACGATGGGCTTGAAGTCTGGCTATTGGCAGATACCCATGGCCAGCCAAGACATCGAGAAAACAGCGTTCGTTTGCAGTGAAGGTCTTTTTGAATGGATTCAGATGACTTTTGGTTTTTGCAACTCAGGTGCCGTATTTCAGAGGGCAATGAACGACATTTTCCGAGATTTTGTAGGAAAATATGTGCATGTTTTCGTCGACGATATAGTAGTATATTCATGAAATCCGTCGGAACACGCACATCATTTGCGCCTGGTCATGCGCAAGATTCAGGAATATAGTTTACAGTTGAGGAAAAAGAAATGTGAATTTGCCAGTAAGTCTGTTGACTTGTTAGGGTACCACATTTCTGTGCAAGGGGTAGCTCCACAGAGTCAGAAGGTCAAAGTCATACGAGAAATGTCACCACCCCGAGATGTGGGTGAAGTTCGTAGGTTTCTTGGCGTTACGGGTTATTACCGATCTTGCGTAAGAGGCTATGCCAAAATTGCCAAGACTCTAATAGAATTAACTAAGAAGTATAAAAGATTTGAATGGGGTAAGCATGAACAGCAAGTGTTTGAGAAATTGAAGAACTTGCTGTGTAGTGAGACCATACTCACTTATCGGAATTTGAATGCCCCGTATAAGTTGTATACTGATGCGTCTAGTTATGCAATAGGTGCGATACTAGTGCAGGTTGATGATAAGGGTATAGAGCGTGTCATACAGTATGTTAGCTCTACTCTTAAAGACAGTCAGTTAAATTGGCCCGTAATAGAAAAGTAAGCTTATGCTGTGATACACGCATTAAAGAAGCTTAGGCCTTATCTATTTGGTGCGCAGTTTACCGTGTATACTGACCACAAACCCCTAAAGAGCTTGTTTGTGGGAGAAGTTAAGAACACGAAAGTGCAGCACTGGGCAGTACTGATTGCTGAATATGGATGTAAGATAGAATACATCCAAGGCTCGAAGAATATCCGAGCAGACATGTTGTCTAGGTTACATCGTCAGGTAGAAGTCGCCACGATAGACACTGGCAATTACGTCATACCTGAGGTAGACAAAGGCATTTTACCTCACGTCCCTTTAGAGGTATATGATGTACCATATGAGGAATTACGTGCCAAACAAACCAAGGAATACCTGGAGTTATTTAAGAATACACCAGAGGAGTACATGGTAAATAATGGCATATTGTATTCTTTAATTCCACCTTCAGTGTTGGACGCTGAGTACCCCCAGAATCTTACTACCTACCCTGTTCCGTGAGAAAGTGCTCCGGAAGGCTCCCGAACGAGTTGGTCACCAAGGTATGAAGAAGACCATCGGTATGGTAAGAGATTCTTTTGTATGGACATCTTTAAGAAAGGATGTGGTACGTATGCTTGAAACGTGTACGCCGTGCCAGGTCAACCGACCTGTCACTACTCGACCTAAGTATAGTGAGATGCCAATGGCCAGTTATCCAAGTCAGGGTAAAGAATTATGTTCAAATTCTTTGGAGCAGCGATTCCATGAACATGGTATTGATCATAGACGATCGAGTCTGTATCATCCACAGACTAACGGACGTACCGAGAGGTTCAATCGTACTCTTAAAGAGTTGATCCAGAAAGGTGTGAACAACGAGTCTCATGCATGGGAGGATGAGTTGGGTGCAGCTTTAGCAGTGTACCGCAACACTCGTCACTCCACGGCCGGATATACACCATTCTATCTGACGTATGGTCGACATGCAAGACTTCCGTTTGCTATTCCACTCGATGCTTCGCACGATCTTGGTGAAAGACTAACCTGTCTCAATAATGCCTTGCTGCACGCTCGAGGAGAAACGGCTAAGTCTCGAGAAGTACACCGAGAACAGATTGACAAGCGTGCAAACGCTGTTGAGTTTAAGGTTGGTGATTCAGTGGTCGTAAAGGCTGAGGAGAGGATGAAGTTGACCTCTCGCAGTGACCCTGAGTATGAGATCTTTAAGATCAATGGACCCGTGGCCCATGTCCGCCATCAAAGGTCTGGGAAGGTACGCATGCTTAATATCTCCAAGCTACGTGTGGTCGACTCAGAGATGTGCCAGGACAAAGTAAGACCCCGCCCTATTCGTAACCCTGCAAAAGGTATGAAAGCCAGCCATCATCCACAAATGGTACCATTACCTTTGCCAGTACCCGACTCCGATTTAACACCTTGTAAAGTAGCTCGTAGGAAGCGACCAGCTTCTACCTGGGAGCCAAAGCTGCATAAGGTGGGTAAGGTGGTCGACATGGATGTAGACCGACCTGGTACAAGTAACAATCCAAAGTATGAGTCACTGATGGATACATCGGAGACTCCTCGTACCGTAATGATGGACACCTCGGAGGATATACCCGAGCCTGCCATCGAGCCAATGGAAACACTTCCATCGCACTCCTATAATCTGCGCAAGTGCAGTCATGCTCCTGAGTTCAGCTCAGACAGTAAGCATGTTAGGATTGGTGCATTTGGTCGATCTGCGTACGATGACTTTGTGAGTCGTAGTGAAGCCGTTATAAAGTGGCGTAACACGAGATAATTTTAATCTCTGCTTAATTGCTGATAATAGTAACAACGCACTTATTGCGTAACATTGTGAATTTTGGGGTTGCGTTTCAAATTGAACGATGAATTTATTTAAAATTTTGGTGTTAGTAGTAGTGTTCATGCATCTAGTTTACAGAAAAGACAGGACTATATTAAGCAAATTTATTAAAGTAGATGACTATGCGAGAGTAACCAGAATGTTGCACATCACCGCCTCGGTTTTGTCTGTCGCTAAGATGCAATTGTGGTTGTATTACCCATGGGTAATGATGTTGTCTACAGCGAAGTGGGTACCTATAAATGGACGATTTTCTGATGATTATCATAATTTTGCCGGAGGTGAGTGGAAATACAGGTCGTAACAATAGAGTGCAACTCAGCTATCTGAAACCAACGTAACATCTAGTAAATTGTTCGCCCATAAGAAAATAGGTGTCGTTTTGCAAACATTTGGCGAAACTATCGAGGTACACTGTGGAGGACGACTGACAGACCGGTGTGTTGTGAAGAATGGTCTGTATGCGTTAATGTCGAGTGGATGCGATTATAGTGGGAAAGGATGGCGATTCGAACCTATATGGTCTTACAGTCGGACTTATAGTCGGATCGGTCTTGCCGTAGATGTCTCTAGATTGGATGTGGCCGGAGTGTTAAACCAATCTCTAATCTTTAACCATCTAAAGATTCAAAAGTGGGACCATTTACATAAGACTAAATATGTGCCATTAGCACCATTATCGGAGGCCGACCCAGCGATGGTTGACGGCATTGGCATACGATCTGTGTTTTCTTATATGACGGCCTCCATCGTCGCATTAATTGTGTTTATATTTATCTGTTATAAATGTGGAATCCTGAACCGCATGTGGAAGTGCGTCACACGAAAGCCACGTGCGGCAGGGGTTCCAGGAGCCAGGTCCGCTCAGATTCGACAGCCGCAGCTGGTTGCAGCACTGCATATTACGTCGGAGGTGCCTAACACGGGGTCGTCGCCTAACACCAACTCCGGGACTATGATCGTCCCTACGGCAGATGGCTGGGTGGACGTGGAACTCAATGAGGTCTATGAAGATTCGTAATCTGTTTATGTATTAATGTTATATTTATCAATTATCGTACTGTTTATCGTATTCACTGTTGACTTAATTAATTGATATCTAGTTATGATGATAATACTTTACTGTTTACTTAATTTATTATAGTATTGTTTAGTTACATTGTTGTATTTAACGTATTTACTTTTTAATTGAAGTTACTGTTTAGATTAGTTATTGTGTCAGTAGGATTACTGACTGATTGTTGTGCTTTACCGTCATATTTTATTTCAGAGTTATGTATTTGGTTTGTATAGCCCTGGTATAGTGCGGTTTTGTTGTTGATGTTGTACAACGGGTTAGTTAATGCTCTCTTAAGGTCTTAAGAGACGGTTAACTAATTTTGGTTGATGGGCATGTGTAGATATGGGATTGTCTTGTGGGAAGCCATGACCCCGCTGGATGTCTTATATTTTCGAGTAAGTCCCAAGAGAAATTTATGATTTGAAAATACCAGGTGAGCTAACAGGCCGGTTGACTTTATACTTTTAATATTTAACTTATTATTATTACATCAGCCAGTGCTGATGATATTCGGTTGCTGCTAAATATAGTACATAGTATATAGTACACTGAAACTAGTTGGATAATATTTATGATCATAATTGAAATAGTTGAATTGATTAGAATAGATTCCCCGGTTCTGAGTTGATGTGTATTTGGAAATAGTTTAGATGAAAGTTGTTGCTGTTCAGTCGGCACACACTTTTATAATATTCAGCAGTTGTTTGAATCGATAGTTTAGAAAATAATGAATGTACAATAATCAATGGAATCGAACGTGACAAAAGGGACTTAGTTGATGACGTAGGCATTATAGATTCTCACATGAGAATAGAACAACATCAGCTGGCAATGAGATCATACAGCTCATGTGCCTATTAACTCTAGCATCCTACAGGCTTATCCATCAATAGGCAACCATGGACATGGTAGCGTCCTGTAGGAATTAATAACATAATCGAAATTTGTATATCAACTATATGTCACTCATACAATGGCATGCAACAACAACACATTCCGTAATGCTGTTAGTTAGCTGACAGATCACATCAAATCAGAACCAGCTACCACCGCTTTGTCTATGTGAGGCATCATCTCCATAGAGGAATAGTACAGAGTTTGATTGGTCAGAATGACGTCACGGTCAATGAGAGTCGATCAAACTCTGTAGCAAAGAATTATATGGAATAGGTTTTGAAGTTGAAATTGAAATACAGTGATCGTTGATTGGTCAGAACGACCAACATTTATTAGGTAGGAACTTCTAGGAAGGTATGAGCAGAAGTTGATTGGTGGATTGATTGTCCGGACCAATCAAGCTGTGCTCATAACGTACCTAGAAGAATCATCAGAACAGATTCGGGTAGAATCTAAATATTTAAATATGTATAGAACCTCAAATTTAGAGATTCTAAATACTATATAAGATGCACTTTCAGCTATAGAAAGTTAATCAATCCACCATCTCGATTCACTGAACATCTCGCTGGTGTTCAGTTAGCAGATAGCTATAGACGTAGCGTAGCCATAGAACTTGCTTGATTTGTACCAGTAAGGTACCAGTTGTTATTTGAGCGATTGTGCTCTAGTCTAAATTTCTTTATAAGTTTCTGTACAGTTAAGTTACCTTAATAAAATCATCATCTTACGTATATGTAAGACACGAGTTCGGTTTAGTTTATCCAATATAAGAATTAGCATTAGGAATCTGATCGGAAGCAACATCCGATCCTTACCAGCAGATCTTCTTAGTCAGATTAGGCCCAGCAGTCTTTAAATAATATCGTCATCACCATCTTCACGACGAGGCGAGCCAGACTGTCCAGTATCCTTCTTCACCGTCGGCAAGAGGTTGTCGCAGCAACCGTAACATCATAATCTTACTGATAGCGAAGCGGGACCGTCAAGTAATAAATAAGTCATAATCCGGAGATCCGAAATCTTCAATATATTAAGATTTATTTCGTTTCTTTACATATAGGCTCACAGTTTAATCCTCTAAAAGCATATAATTTAAACAATTTTATTTTCGCTGTGAATATGCACCTTTAAGCTTGCCAGGAATGTTATCTGGGGAACGTCGATAAACGTCTAACCCATTTGGTTTAAACAGAATTTATTTTTTTTCTGAAAGGAAGCGCGATAAGACACGTCTTCTAACCACATCCATTCATGCAACTCTAATTAATATAACACAAATAAATTATCATGGTCTGACTAGAGATTGCTACAAAAATGTTAGTATATTTTCAAATGAAATAGTTCATAATATAGGCGGCATAGTTCGTATTATATGTATACAACACAAATCAACTATACTATTTTTATGCATATGTCTATAATAATAATAATAATAATAATAATAATAATAATAATAATAATAATAATAATAATCATATATGTAGACCTATAAATGTATTATATGTTGTTCTCTGCGCAATGTATAAATTAAATTTGTAGACACTCAAGAGCAATTGGCCTATGGCGCAAATAAATTCAATTTCAAATTAGTTACAACCCAGGTCACATTACATTTTGTTATATGGGGAACACTATATATGTACAATATTTGCAAAGAACTACGCATATAGTATTATTATTATTATTATTATTATTATTATTATTATTATTATTATTATTATTATTATTACTATTATTATTATTATTAACATAGGGTAAGTATGGGGAATATCACGCACATAGGTTCGATCGCGCAATGTCTTTGCAAGGGAGATGTGAACCAGGTCATCAAGAACTATGCCACACAAGAACTCTGACGTATGCCAAGTACATTTTAATATAAATCTCGATTACACGTATGTGTCCAAAGTCTCTCAACGTGAATCTGTACGTAAACAGAAATATATT
The DNA here is from genome assembly GCA_034401795.1 of Chaetoderma sp. LZ-2023a. Classification (NCBI taxonomy): domain Eukaryota; kingdom Metazoa; phylum Mollusca; class Caudofoveata; order Chaetodermatida; family Chaetodermatidae; genus Chaetoderma; species Chaetoderma sp. LZ-2023a. The sequence continues at coordinate 39,161,532 of CM067364.1, read as the reverse complement.
GTATTTTCGTCATTTTCACAAAGTAAATGTATTAACTATGCTTGCTAATGTATGAAGCCATCAAGCTTTAAACAACGTCCTGAACAAGGTTAGCGATTTATCGGTTTAAACAAAGTTTCTTTTTTCTTATTACAGTTGGAGCACTGTAAGATATTTCTTGTTGGTGTGTCTCCCAATTTGCAAACAAATACAGTTCATTTATACAAATTAAGAGGCGGTTTACATAACAGAAAAGGTAAGCTTGTACAAAGTAATAATAACAATGGTAATAGTATAAATATTGATGGGATTGGGATAGGTAATCTTAGAATGTAGATAACGCTGAACTGGAGTTAAAAGAGAGAGAGTGTAGTGTAAAAAGTTACGATAGATTTTTTAGGTTGGATTTCACCCATGCTTGTTCGTACGAAGTTTTCCTTAGATAGCGTGCGTAGTGGGTCAAGGCTACATGATCAACCCTCCTGTGTCAGCTTAACACTCTGAAGGCCAAACCTGCCATGATGGTCAATGCAGTGGTCTCGACGTAGGCCAAGAGATAACCACCCCATATAATCCATCGCCGGAATGACTGGCTCGGTTATGATGCAACAGAGCCAGTCATTCCAGTGGCAAGTCCTAAAAAATAGTCATTCTCCTTCGATCAATACTCACCATTCTATTACTTTTGATATAGCTAGCCTGGATAGCTGGGCTCTAGGACTATAGACTTAGTCCGCTTTACCGACTACTGGAACCGGGTACCCGGCTCCCAACTGCCGAGTACCCGTTTACCATGAAGCTCATTCTTGTTTGCATAGCAACAAGAGACACATGTTTTTTTGTGCAGTTGGAGTCTTGAGATTATATTAAGTCTTTTTCTGTGTAATTGTGATAGCTTTGTGCGCTCTCTAAGGATATATTGGATTACCATGGATGCAGCCGATGATGACCAGGTCGGATATGTCCATGTTATTCCATCGTTAAAAGACTTAGGTCTTCAAAATTTCGTCTGTGTCGCATGATCCAATTTCTAACCCCAAAGAAGCTGGGACGTGTGTTAACAACGAAATATGCCAGATTGATCGCCTTCCTTTAAACCCCAACAGGCGATCGGCAGATATGAAATAAAGTGTTGGCTTTACGGTGTTTTAACACGAAAATCGGCTGACGTCGTTCTCCGTAAGATCTGAGCAGGTGACGTCACACCCGTGTTGCTCGGATGTTTATGTGAAGAAAATTTCTCATTAATTCGCGCATCTGATTCTGGGTGCTGCGTACTTTATTGGTATCAGAATAACTTTGGAATTTTCAAGTTTTGCGTGTTATCACGATCTGTTTGCAATGATCAGTGGTTTCAAAATTCTTGATTTAGATGTGTGGTCTGCGGTTATACCGTGTGCTACAACAGTTCATTTTGTTGTTTCTTCACATATCGTTTTGGCCTTCGTTAGGAGTATAATTTATATTTATTAGTAAATATACCCCGAATGCTATGCGATATGATTCCTGATTCCGTTGTACATCCTTGAGGAGCAGTGTATGGGTGTATTATTGCCCACTTCGTTCTTGTCGTCATGATCAATGCGATCTGTGCTGTAACATTGTGGGATGGGGTGCGGGAGGGTTACCAGTTAATTTTTTATAAAAATATTTGAAAATTAATTGTCTGCCTTCCATTCCTGTTTCGTTCTGCTTGCTTATTGTAGATGTGTGCTTATTTATAGGCAAGCCAGCCCCGCCATCATGTGACGAGTGCCACAAATTCGTGAGGGTGCTATTCAAGGACCATGTCTGTTTCCGCTGTACTAAGTGTAATATTGACAGTAGGTGTAGTAACGTTTGCGCTGTGTGGTCGGTCGATATGATGCTTAAGTTCCTTGCCCAGAAGGACCCGGCAGGGTCTGACGTGGGGTCAGGCGGTCAGAAAGCAAATCATGGAGCATCCGTTTCGACCCATGGTGGCGTTCCACGTCTGCAACCGGAGGTGGTGGAGATGGCACCGCCAGCGTGGGTTGGTCCTGCTATGCAAGGCTTCTTGCATAGCGTTCTTCCAACGCTGGTGTCATCCCTACTGCCAAAAGTTGTAGGGCGGTCTCTTCCCGTGTTTGAATCGGACCCTGTCCTTGGACAAGGTTCTGGACTGGTCAGCGAGGGAGCCGTCTTGTATGGCCCCCTGGCAGTCCCGTCGGGCTCCGGCCTGACGGGTTCTGTCTCTCTGCGGCCACCTCCGGGTGGTCCAGTAGCGGTGGCCGGTCAGTCAGGCATGGGAGCCGTTCGCCAGGGTCTAGTGATGACTCTTCAGGGTCTGAAGATGAAGAAGCCGAGGAGGAGAGATTGCTGCGGCCTGTGATGCCGCGGGTGGAGAGCATGGAGGTCGATTCCGTCCTGGACGGATCCGTCCTCCATCTGTCTGGCTTGGCGCAAGCCAGGGCAGTGGCTCCGCCCGTGGTTGAGGCCACTCTGGTACCGGGCACCCATCCCATGATAGTTGGTTTGCCGCCAACCGACACGGTGATGAGTGTGGCTGGCCAGGCGTGGTGCTCACCCATCTCGCCTGGTCCGGCGGTCAGACATGGGGTGCCGTTGGCGCCCATGTTTGGCCACGGTTCCTCAACCACTATGGGTCCGCACGGTTTTCCATGCGGGCCTACTCCATGGACTGGTGTGTTCCATGGCGGTGGTGGCGGAACCGTACGGTACCGGGGTTCCTAGCGTATCAGCAATGGCTCCTAGCCGGGAGGCCGTTGCTTGTAGGGCTGTGAACATGTCAACGGGTGACGTGTTCACGGGAGTGTCCTCCTCGGAGACAGATTGGTCTGAGGCTCTGGCTTGGATAGCTAGGGTAGACCCGTCGGTGGTTTCGACCACGGCCGAGGAGGATGCACCCCGTCCATCGGTGGCATCGATTAGGACGGGGATCTTTCCCGCAGCCCGGATCCAGTCTATTGGACTAGATCCACGGTTTATGGAGTTGCTGGATACTATTTATAGCAAACAACTCCTGACCAAGGGCCAGCTTCCTGCGGCCTCCAGGGAGGTGCGGGCGAGGTGTCGTATTCCACGGGGGGAATACGACATGCATGGTATTGTCCCGATGGTCACCAATGATGACCGCTGGGTACTGGGTGTTCCGAGTGCTTGAGCTGGTTGCCCCAATCCGGCTCTGGTGGACACAGCTCAGGTACACCATGATGAAGTCCTGTCCCTATGTGATGAGGGGGTGAGGGCAGCAATGAGTGCTGTCAACCACTCTTATCGCCTTCTTCAGTCGGTGTGGGCTGAAGCGGGAGCAGGCCACCCTGTGCCACCTGTGGCGCTTTCATGCGTTAATGACTGCCTGGTGCTGTCTATGGACGCATTGGCAAGGGTGCAGGTGCGTGTGACAAAGTCCAGGAGGCAGATGGTTCTGGACCATATGCGTCCAGTTACTGCCATCAGGGAGCGTCTTCTTGGGACGCCCCTTACAGGCCATAGCATCTTTTATGGCCAAGCGCGGGCCATCTTAGAGGACACGGCCAGCATTGTGCAGAATCGGCTGGTGGTTAATCTGCAGCTAGAGCTAGTGCGTCAGGCGCACACACTAGGGTCTGTAGCCAATCCGCTAACCGGGCAACCTTCTAAGAAGCAGAAAAAGCACAAAAGCAAGGCGAAAACTAAGCCTAGTGCTGCGTCTGGTTCTATTGGATTTTCTGAGCCGCCACCGGCGAAGAAGGCCAAGAAGGTTGTGGAGGCCCCTACCCTCCCCAATGTTGCTCCTGATCGCCCGAGAGGCGGGAAGGGCAAGGGGAAGGGGAAGGCTAAGTCCTCAAAGGGCGGAAAGAAGGGAGCGGATCCCTTCATATCTGCCTGGACCACACCTGTGCGACAGGAACGGCGGTGCCTGTTAGACCAGCCAAACCAAGACCAAAATGGTTCTCACTCTCTCTCGTCAAGAGGGGGGGGGGAGCGGATCGCGAGCCAGACACTCCCATTAGGCATCGATACGTCTGTAGTGGGTGGAAGGCTCATGCCTTTCGTCGAGGCTTGGCGAGGTGTGACGTCAGACAGTCTGGTCCTGGGATGGTTATCCCAGGGGTACATGCCGGAGTTGTGGGATTTTCCATCACAGAATCTGTCTTTGGCACCTGTCTGGACACCCGTACCAAGGGAGCCAGACAAGTTAGAAGCCATTCAAAACGAAGTGTCAGGTTTGCTTCTGAAGGGAGCATTAAAAACAGCAAACCGGAACACTCCAGTCTTCTATTCAAATATGTTCCTTGTCCCCAAGAGCACAGGGAGATGGAGACCCGTACTCAATCTCAGGCCATTAAATTGGTTTATCCATACGCCTCGGTTTCAGATGGAAACTCCAAGGTCGGTAATGGCAGGATTGAGGAAGGGAATGTGGTGTGTATAGATCGATCTAAAAGATGCATATTTCCACATTCCAATGAACAGGAGTTGTCACAGGTTTCTGAGATTTGCGTTTCAGAATCAAGTATGGGAGTTTATGGTCCTCCCATTCGGCCTGTCAACAGCTATACGGGTTTTCACCAGAGTGGTCCTTGCGGTGACAGCGATTCTCAGAAAAGAGAACTTGGTGTTTCACACCTACATAGACGTGTGGCTGATAAAAGCAGACACATTAGCCAGGTTAGAGCAGGATACTGCTCTGACTCTGAAGTTACTTTCAGATCTAGGCTGGATAGTCAACAAGGAGAAATCCGAGTTGACACCCACTCAACATTTCGTCGGGCGAGGAGGTTTCTTCAGATGCTAGGCATGATTGTCTCCACAGGTAATCATGTACGCTGCTCTGATGCGAAGGCCTATCCAGTTGCATCTGATGTCTCTGTGGAAACAGAGAACAGAACCCCTGTCAAACCTGGTGCCAGTTTTGGAACCAACAATGTCGCATCTTGTATGGTGGAAAAAGCGTCAGAATCTCCTAGTAGGAGTTTCGCTGCACCTACCCCACCCCAACAGTCCGTGTACACGGATGCATCGCTGTAGGGATGGGGGGCAGGGCCTGGGGGAACACCAGGTCTCGGGCACATGGACTCTCCAAGAGAGCCAGCTGCATATCAATCTGTTGGAAATGATGGCAGTGGAACAGGCATTGGAAAAGTTTCTTCCAAAAGTCAGGGGCAAGGGGATATTGATACGGTCGGACAACTCAACAGTAGCATCATACATAAATTGTCAAGGCTGGACCAAGTCACCCACACTATGTATCAAAGTGTGGCACTTGATTCAATGGTGCAGGAATTACTCCGTTGTTTTGAAAGCAGCTCCCATTCCTGGCCGATTGAACATTCTGGCAGATGCTTTGTCTCGCAGATAGCGAACCAAACGTGGACGTGTTCGCCAAAAAGTAAAAATCCTCAAATCATGACTTATGTCTCGCCGATTCCTGATCCAAATTCCGTCGATACAGACCCTCTGGCGATAAGCTGGAGAGGGATGCACGCTTACACGTACCCACCCACCATTCTTCTACCGAAGATACTGGTGAAGATCAGGGAGGAACCATGCCTGGTCCTGCTAATAGTGCCATTTTGGCCCAGCAGGTCGTGGTTCACGGATCTTCTAGATCTGCTGGTGGACAATCCAGTGCAGTTACCAGAGATTCCGAACATATCCTCCCAGTCCAAGGGACGCTTCCTACACGAGCAACCCGAAATGTTCAAATTGACTGCCTGGATGTTATCAAACAACGTTCAACGTCGGAAGGCCTTTCTTGACAAGCGGCAGATTTCATCGCAGCTGCGAGAAGGAGGTCAACCTTCAAGTCATATAACAACAAAGTTAACAGACTGGTGTGAAGAAAAGGGTATTGATACCTTTCATTCCACTATTTAGCAAATAGCAGACTTTCTCTGTGAGCTGTTCTTTTCAGGACAAGCTCCTGTCACAATTGCTGGATACAAGTCAGCTTTGGCATCAGTTATCCCTTGTCTAGCCAACAAGGATAGTCCAGAGGTGGCCCAGTTGAATGTGATGGTGAAGGGAATGAGCAATCTCCGACCGAGACAACCGGTAGTCATTCCAGCCTGGAGTCTATCTTTAGTGATTAATATACTGGCCAAGCACCCTTACGAACCGTTGCGTTCGGCTAGTCTAAAGCATTTGACTCTAAAGGTAGTCTTTCTATTGGCAGCTTCCTCAGCTAGAAGGCGCAGTGAGATCCATGCACTTTCAGCAGAGAGGGACCGATTTATTGTCTCCGGAGAGGGTCTGCGTCTACTGCCAAGAGCAGAGTTTATGTCAAAGAATCAATCTTTGAGATATCCCATCATTATACCGAAGCTAACTAGGTTTGATCGTGATGCCAGTGTCTGGTGCCCAGTCCATGCTTTGACTAAGTACAGAAAACGGACAGACTCGTTACGGTCGAATGATAGACATCTGTGGATCTGCCATAAGAAGCCATATGGCGCCGCATCAATGGATTCTATTTCTCGTTGGGTAGTCGAATGCATTCAGACTACCCATGAGATTGCGACTGGGCACCATGTGCAATGCGCAAGGGCACAAGATGTTAGAGGAATAGCCGCCTCGACCACCCTTTACAATGGTGTTCCATTAGAGGACATCATGGCTGTTGCACAATGGTAGTGTGAGTCCTCTTTCACGGATTACTATATGAGGGATGTGTCAGACTCCGCCAATCCACTCGCTTTAGCTGTTTTGAAACGATAGTTATACGACCACACTGCTCTTCTCCCTTTTTTGGCATTTGTAAGAAAGAATTAAGAATCAGACATGGTCGAGCGAGAGGATGTCCACCAGATTGTGTCACTGATAGCCGGACAAGTGAATGGTTGGAGGATCCACGTCTGAAATCCAAATATCATGAGGTAACTCAAGATTGACAGTTTTTTGTATTATGTCTATATATCATGTTCATTCATCTTATATATTCATGCGCATTCCCAGGCTAATATAGGCAAAGAGCAGTTAACCCTCTTGGCATATTTGTGTTTCAGGCGAGATGTATGTTCGTGAGTTCTCTCCCTTTTCTTAGGAGAAAAGGGGGGTAGGCAGTGATGCGAATGTGATTCGGTTCCATTAACTTGATGGTCCTTTTAGGTCTCCATTAATCAAGTTTCAGTCTAAGCTCGTTCTCCAAGGGGCAAAAGTTGCAATTAATGGCTTGTCCCTTCCCACCAGGTTACTGTCTAAATCTGGTGTATATCAGAAGTAATAGAATGGTGAGTATTGATCGAAGGAGAATGAAGGAAATTTCAATTTCCCTTTCTCCGAGATCTAACAATACTCACCATTCTATTACAGACCCAGCCTCCCAGCCCCACGGAGGCAAGCCATGGGTATCTCTTGTTTGGTAGCTATGCAAACAATATGAACTTCATGGCAAACGGGTACTCGGCAGTTGGGAACCGGGTACCCGGTTCCAGGAGTCGGTAAAACTTACTAAGTCTATAGTCCTAGAGCCCAGAAGTAATAGAATGGTGAGTATTGTTAGATCTCGGATAAAGGGAAATTGAAATTTCCTTCATCCCCTGGCCTATAAATGGGCACTGACTCATCCTATTAACCGTCAAGCCTGCCAAACGAACTCTTCATAAAACTATTTAAATAAATTCCAGTGGCTAAAGGTGCATATTCACATCAAATGCGTGAAAATAAAACCGTCAAACTTGTATACCCTTTGGGGTCCAAACCACGTATTTAAATGTAACGAAATGAGATATCTCTCAACATAGGACAATTCCACCCAGGGATGGGGTCAATTCCATTTTATCAATTCCACCTCAATTCATTTTATCAATTCTAATTCCAATTCCGTTTCCACATCAATTCATTTTATCAATTCAAATTCAAATTCCACCCAGAAAGGTTCCATTCAAATTCAAATTCAAATTCCATTTGATCAATTCCAAGTCCAATTATAATTCCATACCATATTTACTTGAGATCAACATTATTATATTCTAACCATTTAATGCCCAAGATTGGCCAAGATTTGCCAAAAAAAACTAGATTTATCATTAGCAAATGTCCATTTGCAAGATAAGAGACGACTATTTTTTTTTTAATTTAACAATGCAATAACTGGATCAGTTATGGTATAAGTCATTACACTGGTAAATTTTCAAAAATAGTCTGTTAGCATACATATGATCCTTCCTCGAGATCAGCGCACATGTCTGTATTTTAAAAGCTGAGCCATTTCACAGAGGGGTTGTTCAATGATTCCTTTGTTATGTAGGAGGGTATAATTACAGGGCAATTATCTTGTAATGTACCGCTTTACTTTACAGAACACTATTGCTAACATATTGATGAATAATTTAACACAAGTTGGTTATCTTGGTTCTAGCTTGTATTTTTGAAATCATTTAAACTAATTTATATGATTTTAAAGATGGCATAATTTCATAGAGATGAAAACCTGTTTCCAGGGAATGCAGAATGAAATAAGTTCAAGATCAGAAGCTTTGATTGAATAAAGGAGGTGCAAGGCTCACATAGGATAAAAGGCTTAATTGGTCACTGGTCAGGGAGAATTGAGTTAACTCAATAATGTATTAAAATTCATAGCATTTATCATATCTTTATTTTGTCAATTCAGAGAGTGAGAGATTATTTTTGAAAATTTACCACTGGAATTACTGGCTCAGTTGTCCAGCTAGCCACTTCGGTAGTAAATTTTCAAGAATAGTCTTCCATTGGCCTGCCAACGCACATTTCTGAAACTCACTGCAAGTGTTTTGGCCGGATTAGGTGTTAAAAGGTTACGGGCTAACTTGCTCATCACTGAAGCATCAGTATCTCAAATTCTAGTCTTCATACCAAACATATAACTAAGTTGTTAAAATTATTGTTAATAGAAACTGTTGCAGCCTTATGAGACAAAAGTATTCAGCCAAATTAATTTTAAAAGATCCAATAAAGCATCTAATTACAGCTGGCATAATAAATATCATCAACTTGCATATAAAATGAAATGTGGTAAATGGTTTCATATAGATCATTTAGGATGAAATGCATTAAGGGCATATAAAGGGCAGTGTATGATTTACAGATATTACATGTACATGTTATTGCCAACACTGTTCAGTAAATCTATCACAAATATGACAAATTTTGACTAGAATTGATTGGAATTGAATTGGAATTTATCAATTCCGGTCAATTCAAATGATCAATTCCAATTCCAATTCTGGTGTTTTAAAATTTATCAATTCCAATTCCAATTCCAATTCCGAAGTCCTCAGATTTATCAATTTCAATTCCAATTCCAATTCCGGAATTGAATTGGAATTGACTGACCAACCCTGATTCCACCCCGCACAAGTCAAAGCAACTTTTTAGATGTCAAGTCGAATTAGGGACTTGTGTCTCCAATTAAACTTCACAACTTCGAACTTATATCAATCAATAGACAAGCAAATCATCACATGCTAAGATCAACCCCGCCCCCACCCCCACATCCAGGCACACAACATAAGCCCCCAAAAGTACACAATTCAACAATTCCACCATAGAGCACATTGATGTGAAGTTGCCCCCCCCCCAATCTAACTAAAAGATCCCTTTCTTGGCCAGCTGTCGGCTCGGCTGCTAATTCATAAACGCTATTAAAACAGATGTTTTGTCTATGTATGAAACACTCCATGTCCCAGTTATTAACATGCCTTATCTTTGTAATATAATGTAAATATAATTATTAAAATAAGGATATTGCAATTAACCACACAATCACCTGAATAATTATTTCTCTTGCCTGTGCTACAATGGCATCTAATGAAAGTAGTCCTGGTATTAAGATAAAGCTTAAGCGACAGAGACTTTGTACTAACTATGAAAATGAGAAAGGTGAAATTAAGAAAGGTGAAAAACTACAAACGGGTAATGCAGCATCCGTGACCAAATTTACTGAATGTTCAAAGGTTAGGAAAGATGATATATTCTGGCGTATTGACCCTGAAATAATTGATAATAATTCGTTTCTAATTGGAACTGTGAGATGACGCACATCATGTTACAGTACATACACTAGTAATGTTAATATTGCACGTATGGCAACAGTGCAACATGTGCCCATTATGACTGAGCCTTCTACATCAGTAGAATGGCGAAGTTTAAACAAACCAACATATTGGACGTTGAGCTTAGTGTGTAGATCAAATGTAAAGGGGAGAAAGATCTGACACACGTAGTTACTTTGCAAGTCTATGACACACTGATGCATGCTGCTAAATATCGAAATGATGAAAGTACGATTATAAGAATATTTGATGAGGATCTTGTTGCAGTCGAAGCCAAGTATCACCGGGGAAGTTACCAAAGCTACACAGTCATTACGGCATCATCTAAGCCAGGTGGATGAGAAAAAAGCAGACTAGCTGAGTAGGATACAGCATTTCTGAAACTGATCGATGAAATCGACTATAAAGTTCTTGTGGACGACAGGGCGACACTTAGCTGATGCTGGGTTAGACTCAGACACAGTAGACAAGTATAAGGATAGAATAGCTTTCTACCCTCAGTATGAAAGGAAAAGGCTGAATTAATATGCAGTTCTTCACTAAATCTTGGGGAAATAAATCTTTTTGCTGAACTGAAAACTATAGACACTAATTTCGAACAGATGACACCAGGTGAGACTGATACATATACACAGGTCTTATATTATGCTGCTATTATAATAAGAAATGAAATAAAGGATGTGGCAGAGATTGAAACACAGCCTCTAAATATTTCATATTTAACTATGGAAAAAGCCAAAGGCGCCTGACAAGTTGCAACTCTTATTGGGATCCATGCAGCCCCAAAGATCATTTGAAGACGACCAAATGCCTATCACTGATGAGGCCCACTTTGATATGCCTGTCTTAAAGGAGAGCGAGAAAAGACGCATTCTAGATGTTGGATAGGATATTGTAACATGCAATACAATGGGTAGGAAAAAGATGCCCAAAAATGTTGCTCTTGGCCTGGCAATCAAGACGATGGTACGTGGAAAGAAGAAAAATTAAAATGTAAAATCACCATGGTCATAGTATAAATTATTGGGAGTGCGAGGAGATTGACACATATTGTACTCAAAATAGCTTGGAACAATTTGACACTACATGGGTTTATTATCTAGCTATTCTACCGAACAACCTAATCAGTAGATCATTTGTTCAAAGTGCTGCAGGCAATGCAAATTTTTTGCAAGATACGCCTGATGGTAAGGACAGTGTTCATGTCATCAGCATGGCCTTTTATCAGGGCGGATTTGCAATAAACGCACCTGATTTAGTATGCCGTGAGCTGAGCAAGAGTGTAGTGAGAAAGAGTGCATTGAAATTTGGTGAGACAAGGCTTTATCAGTTGAAGTCTAATAGTAACCCGTAAAGATAAATTGTTGAACAGAATGTCATGGAACAAGAGAAACTTCAAGGTTTGAACAAAGCGTGGATATTTATGAGAAGTACAGCAACCAAGCTAGCCGAATTACAAAATAGTCAATATGTTCTTGGATGGAATGGATTGCATGCAGTAGTTACATTCCATAACTCTCAACCAACCCGGAATGGCTTCTCACCTATGCTCCCTGCATCAGTCAAAGAGCCAGACACTGCAGATACTTGTTTGAAATGCATGAACAAAACATTCCGTGAAAGCATGAAACAGGAGTATCCAGTAAGTACCTTTGACGGACGGCTTTACTGTGATGCTAAGCGCATACAATGGGCTGTGTCGCCGGAATTGGATAATGTAGTCCTTCGGTTGGCTGGCTTTCATCAAGCCACATACTTTATCTGGTTGGTTGGTAAGCGTATGGCAGAATCAGGCTTAGGGGATCTATGGATTGAGTGACATCTGTGGAAGCACATTTGCTGCAAACATAATTAGTGGGACACACTATAATTAAAGATTAAAGTGGACATCTTTCTTGGATTAGCCACATCAACAAGAGCTATTGGATAAAACGTTGATAAAATGTATCGATGAAAAGAAAGCGAGTTTGCGATTTTGCTCAGGGAATTCTAACAAGGGCACAATTATGTATTTGAACAGAGAATGGAAACACGACAACAAGTTATGGAACTGTACTTTCAGAGCTCGACCCAGTATACAGCCAACATAAAGCAGATGGCACCAAATCTTCAGCATTATTTCAGTTTTGGGATGAAAAGTAGGATATAATGCGGCTCGTCCTAGACTTCATTTCATGTGATAGAGATGCAAACTTGCCCTTGCACCTCGAAACCTTTATTCCGATATTGCCTTATGACAGAGCATTTGATCACCAAATTTATTTTAAGTGGGGCACTGTACATCACTGATATGAGGATGCTTCCAGAGGTCGCTCCAATTGTTCATAGAGAGTTTACTGAGACTAGAGCACATGTAGTATATATATACCATATATATATATATATATATATATATATATATATTTATATATATCGGAACAAACAGTGAACAGAGATTTAAAACGAATGGAGAGATCATTGGTATGTGTGCCTGGCAATGGTGAGTCCAGAGACAGATGAGCACTCACCGCTGATATGATGTCTGCAGCAACCACAACCTTTAAGGTCATGTGTGGAATAACCTTGGCTTCAAATTTTCATAAAGACCTTGGATCACATAAAATGGAAAGAGGTGGAGCTGATGCACAGAATCTCATTAAGACCATGAAAACGAAAATTACCAATTCTTTTGATTTCAGCTCCTACGACGGAGAGAAGATGCCTCTAAAATATAGTTACTGGAGGAGTTGTTCCAGTTAATGTTACCAATTCATTACCTACTGCTAAAGAGCAAGGGCAAAGGACCATGGAAGAGCTTGTGGAAAAGAGACTCAAAGATGGGGAAGATGATTTCTCGAGTCCTGTGATGAAAATGAAGTTGCAAACTTTTGAATGTCTGAACAGGCCGGCAAGGCTGACAAAAGGAAAGCAGACACTAAAGGCACTGACCATTGATAGTCAAGTATATAGCCGACTGTTTACAGTATCAAAGACACGTGAAATTGATCTAAAGGTGGTGTACTCATATGAGCTTGCACATGTTCCTCTTTCACTAGCTAATATAGATGGCTCTCTTAGGAAAACAAACAAATGTGTGTTACTAAGAGAGTTAGATATGGACAAGTTGGCACAAAAACTACAACCAATGGATAATTATAACCAAACAGCTTACACAGTTGACCTCTTGGCAGCAATTTAGATGGTGACAAAAAGCAAGATGACAACATTCAGTGAACTATCTGACAGACCTGGAGCAACAACTCCGGCTAAATTCCTTTTCGCTAATCATGTTCATGCTGTTCCAGATAGATATGATTTAGCTGATTCCAAAAAATCAGGTAAAAGAGCAAGACGAACTGAAATGAGGTTAATAGAGATACAAATTCAAAGCAGAGGGACTAAGTTACCAATCAGTCTGAAAAGAAAAAATCTAATTTGTTAACATTTCTTTTTTCGAACTGGCGCGAGAAATTTCCTAGACAGCTCAAAGAAGGTCAAATGCTAATTCTAGCATCGCCAGTCACAGCAGCAGTACAGATCACAAACTCAGTCATTGAGACAAATCTGCTGCCTCTCCAATCGAACCACAAAAATGCTAACAGCAGAATATTTGTTCAATACTAATACTTAACACGAATGTTCTTATGTCTGAGGAGTTCCAGGGAATCATCATCTTTTCCCCAGACACGGATGTAGCAGTGTAATGCTGGCATCACTTTAAAGGGTTGCCGATTCAAGAGTTCTGGGTCCACACAAGCACGGAGGGGAAAATGTACGGTTTATACATGTACATGAATCTGTTAAAGGCATAGGATGTGACGTATGTGAGTAATTACCTGCGATGCACGTATTGGCGGGGTATGATTCCACAAGCAGCTTATTGGAAAGGAGAAGGCTTTGCTTACATTATCGAAACATAAAGACCAACTAAAAGGCCTAAGTAATCCGGGAAATGACTGTTCAATTATTGATGATACCACTATTGGGGCCTCAATGAAATGTATTGGCTAACTTTATAGAGAAGCTACATCACATTTAACCTGCTAAGAAACAAACTTGTCACCAAAAAGAATTTAGAGAACGGTAAGCTTCCACCCACCGAAGACAATGCCCGTCCCTATATAAGGAGAGCCAATTACCAATGTTTTATCTGGAAACATGCAAGGGACCAAAATCTCACACTTGCATCACCTATTGGAAATGTGTGGATTAATGTTGAGATGGGATGCCTTCTTCCTAAACTCATGAATGAGGGTCCAGCTCCAGAGAACATTGTTGAACTAATTGTTTGCAAAAAGGGATGCCTGGTAACGTGCAGTTGTCAATGCGCTGAGCTTCCTTGTATAGCAGCTTGTGACTGTGACAATGAGTGTAGTAATGTTGTCCAAGAATACGATGAGGACGACTGGGGTTATATAATGCTTATTAAGCACTTAATTGGGTGGATTGCATTATATATTTTAGGAAATGCATTCCTGGTAATTGGGAATACTATAATAAACTGGCACTAGTCACCTCATACGCAGAGCCCAAATAGGAACACAGCTGCCAAAAATTACAAAATGTGCCACAATTGTTGGCAAACAACAGACCGAAAAAATACGGTTATGGCCCTAGTTTCTAGTCCTGGTCTCTTCATATGCGTGGTGCAACTGGATATTGCCTTAAGAGATACATCTGCTAAATCGTGTTTTAATGCATCAACAATTATCAAAAACAACCGTATTTTACCAATAGGCTCCAATAATTAATAACATTTTAACAATTCAGATTTATAGCCATTGTTTTAAAGTGTCGCCTCTTCGTCTTCATAGCTCAAATAGATACTATATGAGGAACATATCTGCAAAATGTGGCTTTAATCCATTTACAACTGACGAAATGTGCCACAAACATTTAATATATTACCCTCATAGGGTTCTATACGTAAAACGCCGTAGTGAATCAGAGTGATGGCCCTTGGTTAAAGGCCTGTCCTTTTCACTTTCATAGTTAAAATAGCTATGTCCTGAAGGAACATATCTGCAAAATTTGGTTTTAGTCCTATAATTGACGAAATATGCCATAAACATATTTTCCCCATAGGCTTCATTACTTTGAAAATATATCAAGAGCCATAACAATGGTTATTTGATGACGTGGTCACTTTGTATTCATAGACATAATAAATATTGCCGAAAGGAACATATTTGCCACATTTGGTTTTAATCCACTGATAATTGACGAAACGTGCTATAAACAATATTTCCCCATAGGCTTCGTTCTTTGAGCAAGGGCCATAACTCTGCTATTTGAGGGTTTGATCACTTCCTATTCATAGCCCTGATAGATCTTGTCAAAATGAAAATATCTCTTAACTTTGGTTTTAATCCAAAATCAACAAATAGCGAAACGTGCAACAATTGTTGACAGGCAGATGACAGACAAATCGAGGTTGGCTAAGTTCACCCAGGTGAGTTAAAAGTCTACTCAGTGAATATGGCCCGCCTGCCCAGCTCTACTGCCACCCTGGCATTAACTACTAATGTCTAGGGAATAATGCCAGGTAGGTCCAAATTTGTTAGCTGAAAAAAGTAAACGTATCCATTTTCTATGAAGCCAATATGAGCCACGTGCTTTTTGTTGTCACATGTGAGGTCACGCAATGCATTATGGGTTATTCCGTCATATCGCAGATCGAGTAGCCTTCTATCACGCGTATATCTAGGGTTAATATCGAGCATTTTTGAGTGCAATTTAGAGATATCTTCGGCTTCCTTCTTCCCGTAAATGCACCTCATTATAAACATTGTATTGCGTAGTATACCAACGCCCGTTATCTAGTTGTTGTTATGTAAAATGAAATATTAAGAGATCAAGAAGGAAATTTGACATTTTCACGGGTGCGGTATATAGTGACTTGATGCGCGATATTGCCCTATCCTACTCTATTTCTAAATAGTGTACATGCAAATGATCTGTTGACGTTTTCGCCCTGTGAATATAATAATAAAAAATATGATATCACGTGAAAATATTGAAATATTTGTAACTCGAAGAATATCATTACAAAACCGGATGAGTGTCATAAATTAGGATATGAGCATGCGTGATAGTACCCTGTCGAATCAAGACTGATCTGCGCGATATAAGCCCACAATGTTTTAGTTCCCTATGAGCCCTATTTCCGAAAAAGAAAGTTAATCTGATTAAAACAACGTTTTACATATTATAGCAATACAAAATGTCTAACTGTTGCTCCTCAAAGTTAAAGTATTATTGCATTACTTTGGGCACGATATACCGTCTTGCCACAGTGACGAACACCACTATCGGTATTCATGTATCCTTTTAACTAACAACGTGAAAATATATCTACCATTTTGCTATAGAACTCGACCTAAATACTTTCAAATATAAAAGATACCGTACTATTTACTATCAAATTATACCTCTTATCGTAATTTTGTCTTTTTATCAAGACAATTATCAAAATTGCCTTCACTAAAACTAATAGAGATATTACCACCCCCGCCTCCGTTAAAGTCTTGGAGTAATAAATGAATGGCCCTTTCCATTTTTAGCTATGCCCCGCCAATCTCTAGCTAAGCTCCACCCACACCTCGCTGGTGTTGGGATCGATCGATCTCCATAACTATCAATTTCCAGAACATTATACGGGTATGCTCCAGCGCCCAGTCAAATTAGTTTCAAAATATTCAACAGCATGTTTATTAAATATTAGAGACATACAATTCGTGCAACGTGTCAGACTATTAAGAGTTAAAGACGGGCCTAATAGAATCATTTATGACGTAATGATTACACGCCGCTTAGCTGCTTACGACGTCATATGACGTCAGATTAATAAATGGATACTCTGGAAAGGTGAATTGGAAGACGTTTTCTAAATTATCTAACTTATATTACAAAATTATGCTTCAGTCTCAGTTTCACATTTATCAGGGTAATTATTTACAATAATTATTATTGCCAGTAAAGACACATAAAACATACAATAATTATAGATAAAGTAATAAATAAATTAGAGAATATTTACGATGCGATGTCTGGTCATTAAAATTGGCTGGGCAGATGGATTTGATTTCTGGCAAAAACGAAAATTGGTAACTAAGGAGTGGCATTGACCTTGATGTCGGACCGTTCAGAAACCATCACCATTGGATCCGGCATATGTAATATACCTTTCGTAAAGTTTTCATGAAAATCAAGGAAAAAGCCCAGAAGTGTCAAATAACCAAGAAATCTGCCAAGTTTCGATTCAAAATTTAACATTCCATTCAATCATCAACATTTATCTCATCGGCAAGAAAACATTCATAGAAACCTATGATTTCAGGATCAATAAATTCAAATCTGGTGCCTGAACAGAGATATTGATTCTTTGAATCCTCTCAATCATGCTGTATGGGTAAAGGGAAGTGATTTATTCAAAAAACAAAAACTTGTATCTTGCTACTGTACTGGGTGACATTGAGCTTGAGGTCTGATCACTCCGAAACCATCCTCATTGGATCCGGTATACGTGATAAAGCTTCAGTAAAGTGTTCATGAAAATCAAGGAAAAGGACACAAAGTGTCAAATAACCGAGAAATATGCAAAGTTAGACGCGTGCGTGCGTGCGTGCGTGCGTGCGTGCGTGCGTGCGTACGTGCGTGCGTGCGTGCGTGCGTGCGTGCGTGCGTGCGTGCGTGCGTGCGTGAGTGCGTGCGTGCGTGCGTGCGTGCGTGCGTGCGTGCGTGCGGGCGGGCGGGCGGGCGTGCGTGTGTATGTGTGTGTTGTATGTGTAAATGGAGGTAATTTAGGCCAAAAAAGAGATGCCCTCCCACCTGGGCCTGTGATACAGCGGTGACGGAAACATGAAATGATGTAACAGGGTATCTTATATCTAATATGACCATTGACCTTCTCTGATGAAGTGGAGTTCATTTCTGCCAAAAATGAAAACCGATAATTTTGATGCCCATGGAATACGCGTCCACTTGGGCACGTGACCAGCACATCAATCAACACATCCATGACTCTAATGGTAGCGTCCTGACCAAGTATGGTAGGGATCCGATCAAAACCCTATGTGTGGTTGTTGTTCATAGATCAATATTGAAAATCTCTATACATTTCCTTTGGGACATTTTGCCGACTCAAGAGTGGGTAGTGTAGTTCGGATCGACCGGTCAGGTGCCAGCCGTACCAGCTAAGCTGGGTACGCGCCGCCCACCTGGAATCGTTCTCTGAACACGCCCCCTGGGTAGAGCTATAAGCGTATATTGGCCTATGAGAAAGATTTCGTCGTAAAAACGACTAAGTTCGTTAAAACGTGTAGCGCGCAATGCATAGAGAGAGCACGTATATCACGTTCAAGATAGGATAGCACTATTAGTGTACCGAGTGTGTACAGTGTAATCCTTTATAATTGCTTGTTCCCGCCAAATCTGGTATTGTTCAAGACGAGAGTTCGACGGGCTTTCCGAATCTGTAAACTATTTTAGAATCGGTTAAGAAATGGCTGAGTTACTTACTGAAAACCCCCTTTAATTATCTTCAAAATATTGCCGTGACGTCATAACCACGTGTACGCCAAACTTCTAGAATGTACTAGACCAATCATCTGCGACATTATTAGCTGCGCGCTGATTAACTATTTGCTCGGCCAAGGATTGGTTGAGGCTTGCGCCTGTGACGTCACGAGTAGTATAAAAGGAGATGAAATCCAGAGTTCGAGGGAATCCTCGGCCAGGGGCCGAACAGGATGGATCTACAAAAGCAGTTACGATCAGCCAAGACAGTATTAAATAGATCACGTCGGTCTTCGTCAGCATCTGTCCCGTAGCTAGCGGCAGCCACACAACCAACCGCACCATAAAGAATTGTGTAACTTTTTTGGACACTTTCATCAATATTGTTCTCGACTGGATTAAGAACTAACTCGGAACACAATCTTGCGGTGAGGCCTTTCCCGGCCTGAATATGTGATTCTACAGCTGTAGAGGCAGCGATGTTCTTTGGTGGATAACTCGTCGGCTCTGATGGCCATGCCAGAAAGTGGTTATTCAACCGCCCCGCACTGATGACGTGTAGGTGTATTTAAACTTTTTGACCACAGCAAGTAAACTTTGCTCGGTACGTCTTAAGAGCTAACTGACGTACCCCCACACCATTAAGCTTAGTTATGTATCTTCATCTGTATTCGACAACCCTTACTGATAAACGTGTTGTTCTTAACTTTCATCTGTACCATCGGTGTACGGGAAATTTCTTCCTAGAACTTACTGACTGTTCGTCAGACATTCTTATATTGTGATTACCGTCCTGAGTTCACTCCGCTCCCGTTCTGGACTGCATGTGGGTATTTTGTTTGCGGGAACCGACATGTGGGAACTTTCCACCTTCCAGAGAACGTGTCAACTCACGTCACGTTCACAGTGACGTATCAATTTCAGTAACACGATAGACCATCTTTAAGAACAGCTACAGACTATTCAGGTAACTATACTTAACATCTTTAATTATTCCGTTAATTACATCTCTAATGATTATACGTTATCTTTGTAAAATGGTGCCGATGACTAGAAGGAAACGTAACAGTCTTAGGACCGCTAGTTATAATTACTTTATCTGTTTATAGTTATTCTTATTTTACTGTAAGGTGTTTTACTAACCGCACCGTAGTGGATCCAACAACCTGTACTATATGTATTATTCTAATCATTTCACATTGTATTACTTGTACTGGTTGGTTTTATATATGGCGAGCAGCCATCCGTTCATATGTTTTGTTTATTTGTAGAAAACGTAGGACTGCAGTGCACGTAGGAAACAATGTACAGCAACATTTATATATGCCTCACTTTCTCCCGCCACCAACAATTTTTCATTGAGGTCGCTGTCCGTGCTATAACTCTGTTTAGCCCGGCATGCTACCGACTAAAAGCCTGTCTATTTAGCTCAATAGAATATGTTTTAAATGATTAGAGACAATTTCTTCGTCAGGAGACACATAGTGTACGCCTCTTTTCCGGTAGTTGCGATAATTTAGCTCCACACTCGGGCAAGGTTATGTAAAATTGGCAAACATATCTATTGAGCCGCATATCTATAAGTTATTGACTCTCTTCATGTGCCACTAAGTCTTATGGCTTCTTAATTGTTTGGATGTTCCTATCCGCAACATGGACTGATCCGACCCTGGGAAACTATTGGGGTTTCTGAGCGGTAATGGCTATGGTGTGGTGTCACATACAGTAGTTAGTTATCCTTGTCAATGTAGGAAGCACTGCGAAAACATATTATAATTATTTTATTTTTATTTTTTTAGAAAGTCCCCCCCCTCACCGCAGTGCATAATTGGGCAACTTGCGTTAAACCTAACATCAGATTAAAAAGTTAGCTCCATAGAACCTGGTGACGGCCGAGATACGCATCCCCACCGAATTCTGTAAGAATGTCTGGGCAAGATGTTAGGATCTGCCATGCCCTCACGGGAAGGACATTCACGGTTGGTATTCGTCTCTCTTA
Organism: Chaetoderma sp. LZ-2023a; assembly: GCA_034401795.1. Lineage (NCBI taxonomy): Eukaryota > Metazoa > Mollusca > Caudofoveata > Chaetodermatida > Chaetodermatidae > Chaetoderma > Chaetoderma sp. LZ-2023a. Next base: position 39,141,063 of record CM067364.1, on the reverse strand, counting down.
CCCCCACCATAATGATAGATCAGTTGCCTAAACTTGTTTTTGTGAAAAGTAACCATTTTCCTGTGACGTTTTATGTGGTTATGGAGCAAGAGGTCCGGATTCTCACCTAGCTCGGAGGTCTTGCGAAATAACATGTATGCACGCTGTCTTGAGTGTTGATGTCTTAGGATATCTGCTGTCAACGACAGCCATATCTAAAAAGCTAGGTAGGCGCTCGCCATTTGCGGCATAAAATAGTTCTTGTCTCTAAAAACTAAATGTTAGGTTAGGCATAGAAGTAGGCCCGCATAAATAAAAGCGGCACCTACTAATTCAGCATATTCAAAACTACATAAGATGGTGACGTGGGAATCTTTCTGCAGTCGCTCGTCCCGTCTTCATGTAAAGCAGCATGCAACATAATAGTCACTAGGTATGGCCTTATCTCTGTAAGCATTTTTGTTGAATATTAGAGTATGCCCTTTTTGGCCAAAACTCTTGTCTCGCTTTTAGCAGTGGTGGCATTTTCCTGTGACGAAGGCCCCCGCGAGGTACTTGCCTCTCGCAAGGATTCAGTGACGACGGCCCACGCGAGGCTACTACTTCTCACCCAAAACAAGCATCAGAAGTAAAGCGCAGGTGAGGCACATAACTTTTCGCCACTATAAAAGATAATTTTCTTTCCTTTCAGCTTAGAGGTATAATAGCCTATATTAAGTTAATTAGTGATCTCGTATGCGGGAGCCTCCCTTGCGGGGATACCTCTGCGGACCTACGAGTCTATGTGGTACCTCCGGGAGCCCACGTTTAAAAGTTCATCAGGCTGTCTCTATGTCTTGTATTTTTGTATGCTCATTTTTATCTAGCATAATTGACGGTCTGTTTAGGTAAATCAATTGTATAGCCTTATTTTAGTTAGGTCACCAAATCAAATATTGTAAGTCCGTAGATCACGAAATTGCTATGGACCCGCATACTGGTGACACAAATTCACGGGCTGATACTGTTGTGTTCAATGTTTGCGACAATGGTCGCATGACCCCACCGGAATGATTGAGTTCCACCGGCCTTAGGAGCCGGTCTTTGTTACCTACAGGGCAGTGTCGCACGGGATCCATAACTCCGAGACTGGGAGCTAGCCAGCATCATCACTCGTCGTGTACATGTAAAGCAGCGAGTCGACACCATACACCGGAATGGCCCAACGCCACCCCATGAGCTATAAGTGGCGCCCGATGTGGTGCTCGAAGAACAACACCATCACGAACATGCAGCGAACTCACGCCCACATTGTATAGCGAGCTTAGTAGTATACCTTCTCCATTCAGCGACGTCGCCCTCGATCAAGAGGTGGCGTCATACGATGGACACCATGCTCGCACCATGGGCCATTTACAAAATCCAGTTCGAAATTATAAGTCGAACTAACCACTGGAATGACCAACAAATGGGTGAATACCTCGCCGCAAAGCTTTCCGGGAAGGCCCTCCAAGTTCTCGCGGATCTCGGGCTGACTACACACCCACTTACACTCAACTGGAATGAGCATTGTCAGAAAGGTGTGGCGACACCACTCTCGGAGAAACTAGCCGATTGCAACTTTAAAATCTCCGACGATGCACGGGAGAGACTCTACCGGGGCTGGCTAGTCGCATCCAGAGACTAGTCACCTAGCCATACCCTAGCACCAACATAGAAGGCATCTTCACCTTGATACATTCATCGATGCATTGAGCGGTGAGCCTGCTCTAAAGGAAAAACTCTTCCTTGCTGACCACGGAAGCTTGGCCCAATTAATGGCCACTGTGGTCTGTATTGAAAACTTCCTGGAGTGGGAGAAAATTAACCACTGCCAACTTCACCCTATCAACGAGATAAAGGGTGCGATCATCGCTACATCCGCTGATGCTCACTCCACACCTATGGTATCCACCACCGCAGACTCATCCACACAACAATCGGCACCACAACTTTCCAATCAGAATCAAGTGCCTAGCGGATGGGGGCATGGCCACAAGGGAGGCCACAATGGAGCCCCGGGTCGCGGGACCCAGCTTAATAATAGCAATGACGGCAACATGCATGAGTGGATAGATGAGATAAACAAGCACATCTCCGCACTCACCAACTTAGTAACTACCCTTAGCACTAACCTAGCAACCACACACCTTAGGACAACAAACACCACTAACGCCTGTTTCGGATGTGGTCAGCCAGGACATTGGAGGGAATGGTGCCCTAACCAACCTCCATCTACAACACCTACCCCTGACCGCAGAATCACGCTACCTTAGAAGCTGGCAAACTCCTAAGGGCACTAATTGGTTAGTCACCTCGGTGCCTGTATTTACTACCTGACTCAACTGCGGCTCCCGTACAACAACGTCCCGTGGCCGACTATCACCAACAACCCACAGCTTTTACACATACACCTATATGCACGGCTTCATATATGGCGATGCCTACGATGCCTCCCACATCCGCAGCACCGCCATCCCCCCCCCCATATGTCCACACATACCAAACCTTCTGTCCTCTGTAAAACGGCAGTGGTAGATTGTAGCACCTCCGCTGAAACAACGTTTTTGCAAGCACCGCATCCCGCCACCAAGGCACGGGATTCTAGGTGTCCCTTGATGGTTTGCAAAACACCATCCTGCACAACATCATCTCCTGCACCCACAGCAGCGGCTCAGGAGAAACTGTTCACTACACACCATGCATTCGCAAATGATGACGCTGCCGGCGATACGAATGCCTTCCACGATGCCACTGTTTCTTTTGTGTATCAACGAAACACCCAATGATGCACTGTAAGAAGTGGCTCGTACAGGTAGCGCTTATCCGTGATCATGAGAATCCCATCCTCACCGCTGTCTACACGAACTCTGCATACACAGAAACAGCAACAACTCCATCACCATTGCTACCACCAGCTCCGCTTCGCCGAAGCACTCACAGTAGCGACGACGGTGGACTGGCCCCTTCCTCACTCAGTCATCTGCATTAAGAGAAGCCATTTGGAAAAAGACTGATTATATACAGAATGATTCCGCTCCGACACCATTGTCGCAGACGGCATCATTGGAAACTCTTCCACAGGTGCACCGCAAAGTAATATATAAGTGTGCCTGTCTGTTCACCAGAGCCACCGTTGACACTGTAGCTTCTATCACAGTATTTAACAAGTGCTTATATGAGAGCATCCCACCTCATCAAAAGCCCCCCCCCCCCTTAAACCTACAAACTTCTATCTACAGACAGCTACGGGAGCTGATGTGCCCGTAGCCAGTGTAGTTAATCTTATTATTCAAATAGAGGAAATGCAATTCATACAGTGAGTTGTCATCGCCTCTAAACAAAACGACGCCCTCCTTGCCTCTGATTTGCTCAGTGCCAGCGAAGCTATCATCCACTACAAACAACAGGAACTCGACGTACACGGCCGACGGAATCGTCATTGTACGACATGTGTGCTGTAATACTATCACGTGCAGCCACAGTTGAGCCAGGACAGGAGCAAATCTTATGGGCCACCACACCACAGTTAGGAAGCAATACCCACATCGCCATGCTGGAACCCGACCTTGATTACATGATCGCCTCACAATGTGCAAGTCCCTGTATGATCGTGGACACCACCAACAAAGAACACATACCATTCCGTGTGTTCAATGGCACTGCAGACTCCATAACTCTTGAACCGGAGTACGCTGCGGCCATTTGGTGGACGTTATCTCTTTGGAAACACCTACACTTACCACCACACAAACAGGAATGACTGATGATTTACCAGAACACCTACATGATTTGTATTTACGTGCCACAGTAGGATTAAAGCTATCACAGACACATGAAATTCGGACACCACTTTTCAAATATTACGATAGTTTTTCCTCCAGTGACATGGATCTCGGAGAAACTCATCTTGTGCGAAACTCCATTGACACAGGCAATAATCGCTCTGTATGACAACTGGTACGATGTCTTCCCATTCATAAGGAAGCGGAAGCCCATCAGCAAGTTAACGACAGGTTGTGGACCGGTATTATAGAATCATCAGCATCCCCATGGGCCAGCCCAATAGTGCTAGCTGGCAAAAAGGACGGAACCCTGCGGTTTTGTATAGATTACTCCTGCCTTACTGTTCTTAGCATTAAGGATGCATATCCGCTCCCGAGAATAGATCAGGCCTTGGATTCCTTGTCCAGAGCCAAGTGGTTTTGTACCCTTGACTTAGCTAGCGGATACTGGCAAGTAGCCATGGATGAAGCTGACATGGAAAAGACCACATTGTTTGGGCAACGCTCCTGGAACTTTTGAACATCTCTTTGAGCAGGTATTAAACACCCTGCAATGGGAAATCTGTCCATGTTACATCGACGTAATCGTCTTTGGACCTATGTTTGAGCAAACTCTGACAAATTTGGACACCGTGCTTTCCTGCTTCCGCACGTCCAATTTGAAGCTCAAACCAAAGAAATGTCATCTCTTCAGACAGAGCGTTGAGTCCTTGGGACATGTCATATCCGGTGATGGAGTGGCTACTCAGCCGTCAAAAACAAAGGCAGTAGCAGAGTGGCCAACGCCCACTTTGATCACAGAAACACGGAGTTTTCTTGGCTTATGCTAGTACTATCGCCGATACATCTGTCATTTCAGTGAGATTGCTTCACCCCTATATAAAATCACCGAGAAAGATCGACCATTCGAGTGGACGAATGAGTGTGACGGTTCCTTCACGGTGTTGAAGGAACTGTTGACGACCGCCCCAATTCTTGCTCATCCTAATCCAAACCTCGATTTCATCTTAGACATTGACGCGTCGGCTTATGCTATTGCCGCGGTTCTATCTCAGGTCATGGATGATGGAACAGAGCAGGTGTTGGGCTATGGTTCGTGCACTCTGAATAAAATAGGGAATAGATACGCGACCATGAAGTGGGAACTACTAGTGGCAGTACATTTCGTCACGTACTATAAACACTTTCTGTATGGTCGCCCATTTACACTCTGTACAGACCATGCCTCACTACGCTGGCTCAGAAACCATAAAAATCTGGAGGGCCAGGTAGCGAGATGGCAGGAATCCCTGCAGGCCTATAATTTTAACGTTGTTCACCATCCCAGCAAGTTGCACGGGAATGCCGCCGCCCTCAGTAGAGTTGGAATGGAGGCAGAACATGAACAGTCAACACAGTCATCTCCGGAGTTCCCTGAATTGAAATGTGCATAGTGGAATCCGGAGAAAATCACATGCGATCCAGCAACAGACACTCAAACACGAAATATATACGCATGGATCCAGGAGGGGGTACATCCTCCCAAGGAATCGGTAACACCATTATCTACCATGGGTAAATATTATTACCAGCGGTTCGAAGAATGTCACCTGCATAATAACGTTCTCGATATCAATAACCATCTGGTAATCCCGGAAAGTTATCGTAATATCATTCTTCAACAATTACATGATAACACCGGGCATCTGGCCGGGGAAGGACTGTTACCCGTATCAAACAGAGATTCCACTGGATCAGGATTCGCGATAGTGTAAAGACATGGGCTGCCAAATGTATCCCATGCCAAAGATGTGCTGCGCTGTTGGCCAGCACTATATCGCACCCTCACAAATAAAAATTGATGGTGCACCGTGGGATCGAGTGGCTATTGATGTGCTCGGACCCTTGAACATGACGGATGATGGAAATAAGTACTTGCTTGTATTACAAGATTATTTCAGGAAGTGGGTCGAAGCATTTGCTTTGCCGGACCACGAGGCATTCAGCATTGTGGAGGTCTTGGCAAGTAATGTGTTCTGCTGTTTTGGTATGCCCTATGAGTTACACTCCGATCAAGGAAGTAATTTTGAGAGCCGGCTCATATCAGAGCTCTGCAAATTGTTTCATATCGCCAAAACAAGGACGACTCTATACCATCCCAACAGCGATGGGGTGTTAGAGCGGTTTAATAGAACTCTCGTGGAGATGCTTACTAAAGAAACATGCCTTGATTGTAGAGATTGGGATCTACGACTCCCATATGTACTCATGGCTTACCACACTTCAGTTCATTCCAGCACAGGTTACACCCCTGCTCGGTTAATGTTAGGCCGTGAATTAGCCTTACCCCTGGACCTGGCCATGCCTTGGATACCAGGAGAGAAAAATTCACCATCTCTATGTTGAACTCTTGCGGCAGCGGTTAGAACAGGCCCATGAGTTAGTGAGAGAAACTTTATCCACTGCACACTGGCGCCCAAAGACACGGCATGACCGGAGAGTACATGGAAATCCATATGAAGCCGGAAGGATGGTTTGGGTACACGATACACGACGGTCTGTAAGCATGCCAAGTAAACTGAGTTACCAGTCGAAAGGCCCCCTAAGTGGTAGTATGTAAGACGTCTGACATGAGTCACCTCAGTCATCCAGTTTGATCGGCTTAAACCATGTGTCAGTGAGGACCTAGCACCAGAGCTCGGGCTGGGTGTTTCTTGTGACACCAGAACACAGACAGAAATTTCTATGGAAAGTTGTATTCCCACGATTAGCGCAGAGCACCGCGGTGCCAGTTCGACCCGTGTTCTACCAAGCCAGAACACTGGTGAACAAGCAGCTAACCCTGAGGACGATGACGTGATACGTACTCGCCCTCTCCCTCCTCAGCACGGGTCTACTCGAACTGGGAAGCTGTATTTGAAGAACTTTCTGTTTGTTTTGTCCAAGTGACCGGATGGTAAAGCTGTTCCACTGATCTCTTTCCACTCCCACCCACTTCATGCTATGCCCACCATTATAGAGTTACCACAAGCGGAAGCTGAGGCTGACCCAAGCCATGCTTCCTGTGGGGTGGAACATGTGATGAATAGCAGGGAAGTGAGGAGGCTGGATGAAGCATCCATCTACAGTACGCATCACGGGAGAAACATCAACAACAAAAAAACCTCCTCTCCCGCGACGTCATATCGGAACAGCCAAGAATGCATACATCATGTACACGTAATTACAGTCGATATTATTAAGAGAGCAGGATGCCCGCATTGTCCTCAGTCACGAGCAGGATTTTGCTACCGAAAAGTTGAATTCGATAATGGATTGATCAAAGTTACTACAGCATCAGACAGGTCATCTGTGCTCTAAAGTAACTCTGTCCTGCCCACGGGCTCGGCCATTACAGAGCGAAATACCAGCAACATTCGATAAAGTTGACATCACGCCGCCGCCCCTCCCGCACATGGCGGCAATAAAAAACGTCACCTTCACCACAGAGCAAGTCTCATCCACAGATAACCAGCCATGCCTATCAAATTCAAATCACCAACATGTCAGAAACATAGACACTCAGGTTGACTGTATTCACAATCACCAAACGACGGCATTGTAAATCGTAAAACTGTCACCACTCAGTTCCGAGCTGTATTGTAATTTAACCATGATTATTGGTTTTAATGTGTCTCGTCTAGGTAGGGACGGAGCTAGTTCTACCCATTGAGGAGAATGCTTGGCAGCTCTCCCACTCGGAAAACGCAGCTATCTTGTCGGGATCAGTAACTTTGATACACCGCCTGAATATATCTGTTCGAACCACACATAAAATTACCCACAGCTTTACTGTTATATTTTTGATTAAGAACACAACTGCTCTACCGTGTATACAGAGCATTAGCGCACGGGCCGATAAAGCGGCATAAAAATCTAACAGTATAATTACAAAGAGAATTTCAAAAATTCTCTTACCTGCGTTCCAGTCCATAATCGACACAGGCTGAGAACTACGTATTACAGACATATACAAAGACGCATGTTTAAGAACTCGCGCAAATAAGGGACTTTATATTATAAAGATTCATGATAGAACATATATACACCTGTGCAAAAGTTAAGCACCACCCTATTTTTACGCACATGCGAGGGTATATTCATGTGCTATCAAGAAAGCAATAGCATAAACATTTATGTACCCATCCATCTTAGTGCAAGAGGTAATAATGCAACTAGAGGAATGCTGATTATGATGGTGGGGAAACACTGTATGTTTTTGTTTGAACTTGAAAACGAGGCCTGAATATGGTTACGTTGACACAACTGACAACTATTGCCCTACAGTTGACACACGTGGCTAGATTGTCATTAATGGTGTCTGAAAACGAAGTTTAACATCTGTGCACGAGTTTGAGACTGTCATTATTAATACCGGGTATATCCACCTTGTGCCTGGATGACGGCCTGGACACGACGTCTCATGCTGGTCACCAACCGACTGATACGCCATTGTGGTATTCGTTGCCATTCAAGATGGAGTGCGGCTGTTAATTCCTGTAGGTTCTGCACAGGAGGATCCCTCCTTCTCACCATGTTTCCCAGAATGTCCCAGATATGCTCAATAGGGTTCATGTCAGGGCTCCTTGCTGGCCATGGTAGGGTTTCGATGGCATTCTGGCGGAGGTATTCATGCACAGCTCTAGCACGATGTGGTCGGGCGTTGTCATCCATGAATATAGGGTGGGTTCCAGGTGCATGATTTACAAAATGAGGGACCACAACTCTATCCAGTATGGAATCTTGATATCTTTGTCCATTTAGTGTTCCAGGTACAGTCAACAGATCCAGCTTACAATCAAATGAGATGCACCCCCATATCATAACGGAACCTCCACCAAATGGAACTTCTTCCATGCTGTTACGTTGGTCGTACGCCGTGCGTCTGGACCTCCATACACGAGTTCGACCATCTGTGGCATGAAGCAGGAACCGACTTTCATCGGACCAGTGTACCCGTCTCCAGGATCTCATGTTCCAGTGTCTTCTTTCGTTGCACCACCTCAGACGCTCCTCTGTGTGGTGTGCAGTGAGGAGAGGACGTCTGACAGGTCTCCTAGCTTTCATGCCAGCAGCATACAGTCTCCTTTTGACGGTAGACATTGACACTCTATTGAGCGTTTCCCATTGCTGGCTGAGCACTCTGCTGTTGGTGAATGGAGATCTCCTAACAAGGCGTACTAGGGCTCGATCATCACGGGCAGTAGTCTTCTTCGGTCTTCCAGATCAAGGCCTGTCCTTCACCTCGTTAGTTTGCCCATGTTTTGCAATCAAACGACTGATTACAGTATGGTTAATGTTCAGCTGTCTGCCAATCTCTCTGCATGACATACCAGTGGTATGCATGCCTATGATTTGCCATTTCACACGATCACTTAACCTTCGTCTTGCCATAGCGGTTCACAATCAAGAGCTAATTCTCTCTGTACAAATAAACCACGGTCATGAACACAAAATTCCTAATCCTGTCGCCTAAATCTGTATGTAATGTTCTACACCTCAAACTGGACTTTTACATAACTGAACACGTGTGCTGTTTCCCGCCACGCACGGACATCAAGCGGCGTGAAGTCATGCATGCATGTGCATTTCGTACTTGGAATTATGTCAGCTAACGCGGGGACAAAAAGTATGGCAGCCTAGTTGTACCATCATGTTTCTACGTTCTATTGTTTTTGCTGGTGCTTAACTTTTGCACAGGTGTATATTTCCATCTCTCGCATCTCCAAAGATTGCGCATCAGCAACAGTACTTCGGCCATCACCATAAACAGCACATATGTTTCCGATCAACCACGTGCTTTCAAGAGCCACGTGACTTTTACTGCTATTTCCAGTAAATTGGATCAAATGCTTTAAACATAGGAGCCGTCCAAATATGCGACTGCCACGGCGTGATGGAGGAGTGGCGAGGGTGAGTTGGGGTAATAACCTCTGACGTCACCAGGCTCCCACACACCCCATCGGGCGCTCCAGCCTAAAATTAAAAGAGGCAAGTTTATAAGCATCCAATCTGTAAAACCGCCTCATGCTAATTAAAAGGTGAGCCTCCCCAAAGAAAAAGCGGTACCACGGTTCTATGTTGATCGGATACTGTTAAATGTGCTAAATAATGACAAGGTTAACGAGCCATTCCTCCTATAATTAAAAGTACTCCCTTTATGCGGGAAGAATTAATCCCTTGACGTCTAGAATAGGAAAGAGAAAAACTCCATATAGGGTCAACTGAATCACCTTCGAAACTTCCAGGTGTGGACATCCACCATCTGTGACATCAATAAATCATATAAAAGGAGGAAGCGCACTCTGAAATTTCGTCTTCCCGTCAAAACACGACACCAGGGAAGAACAATAGCATTAGGCTTCTTTTGTGTCGAAAACTAAATTCTGCTGTATCTTATTATTAATTCATTATTACATACTTGGCCTGGAAAGTCAAAGTGAAGAGATAGGGTTTTAGGTTTTAATTAGGTTTCCGCATCCAACTACTATGTGGGAAGGAGATGTCACTCCTTGAAGATCTAGCGTTGTCGGATTCATCTGAAGAAGAATCAGTACCAGTCGTGAAAAGATTCTCATGCAGCTCATTATTAGCTAGTGGAAAACCGTGTACCAGAACTTTTACGCGAAATTCCGACCTCAATTTTCATATTAACAAGGACCATCTCCTCCAGACAGCCTTCTGTATAACGTGTCGGTATTTCTACACAGCCACCCATTACGGGGTAACATACACGCTCCGTCATAAGCACTGCATATTAGATGTGACATTAGTTCGCAGTGAAGAAAGTGAGGATTGTGCCACACTAGCCACCCGTTTTGAATCTTGGTTAGCGGTCAAAGTTCTTCCGACCGAGACGATGGCCTGCATGAAAAACACTACTCGCAGAAATCCTGTTAGCCATCGTCCTCCCGCGGCTACATTAGCAACTGTATCAGCCATTAGATGTGGGATAGTGCTACGCCGCAACAAGTTACGACATCCACACCGGTCTTAAAGCAGAGTAAGAAACAGAAGTCAACCGCAAGATCCAGTCTGGCAGCACCCGCATCATCAACCAGCAGCACACCAACGACACCTGCACCCGTATCTGCAGAAGCATTTGTCATCATCCAGCCCATATCGGTAGTAATCATGCCACCGATGGAGATGCCAAGCTATCCGTAGTCACCATCTCCTCCCGACCTGATCATAGACGAAGGACCGGGCTGGTCCGAGCCAGTTACTATCAGCCTCACTCCGACCTGCATTGTACAGCATCCGACGACGCCGAGCCATTCCAATCCAGCAGTCAGGAAGGGGACCACGACTGAGCATCCATATGCGGGGAAGAGACGAATTGCGCGCACACAAGACATACAGCCCATGCCAAATGTCACTGCAAATCAGCTTCTCAAATTCGCGAAATCACAGAAGATTTCGTCACCAACTGTAACTGCCTCAGCATCACTGCCTCGGCCTGCAATACGGCTCACCACCATCACCACAGCCACTGCAATGACCACGGATACTACTACACCAACCAGCACCAATGCTGCCACAGTAATGAACATTACAATGCCCGCGGTAACTACCAAGGACACCATAGACACTGTAACCAATATTCCCTCAAGTATCACTTTAGACATTCCAGAAAGAGCCGGTAATAGTAAAGACATCTCAGCACTAGAAGTTCATCCGCCGCAACCAAGCACTGTCAGTCGCGGGACCCAGACTCAGTGGGGAAATCTTTCAGCAGATGTGTGATCATTTGTGTTTGAAGCTACAGTAGAACATTAGCGGTGTGACTCATGGAAAGTTTAGTTTTTATTATTTTTGAAATATTTTTCTTATTATTATATATGTCAAATCAATTGAATCCCGTCCCTAGGATGACTATAGTTATCCTAGACAGCTGCGCAACTTAGTTGCCCAGCTGTGTCTCACACTGAAATGAGCACTACGGATGCCTGTGTTGTAAGAACATCATGTGCGGCATAAAGTATACAACACACCGCAGTGCAATAATGTCATAATCCCATCATGCAATCTCAGCTATGCTGAGGCTGCCTTATAAACTAACGTTTTGGTTTATTATTATTATGTTCTGTTTTTCTTATTATCTTTCTTCCTGTCTTAAATGTCGGGACAGCTATGGAGTCTGCGAGAGCTGCCCGTTGTGGATGGCTATAATGGGCCGCAAATATTTACTTAATTAATAATATGTGTTGCGTACCCCCTTATTTACCCGGGGTGCGCAAGGAATTCGGTCGTAATAATTTAATACCCAGTAAGGGTATCTTTCGTGGAAATCTTATATATTTTATATACATATATTTTTATATTATATCTTAACTTAAATTGTGGTACGTTGGAGCTTGGGTGTTCTCTGCGGAGATAATGAGTATCCGCACCCAAAGCGAACACCCATGCGAGCTATTGTTTACCGAATCATTGTCTGAATAAAATTAAAGTACGCACAAAAATATTAAAACAAAACAAAAAATGAAAAGACCTGGAAAAATAATTCCAGGTCAAAGATTAAAACTAAAAGTATGCTTCCCCTCTCCTCTTGGCATCTCTATGTGCTCTGTCTCTCTTAGACACGCGTGTATTGCGTCACTACTCCTCTCTGGCCACGCGCCTACCTGGGAAGTCTATAATTCCCGCCTAGCATGTGTCCGTGCATAGATCCGCGATACGTGATCGTTTGCCACGGATGTCAAACTAGGAGGGGGTGGTGTAGTTTGGATCGACCAGTCAGGTGCCCGCTAAGCTGGGTATGCGCCACCCATCCTGGATTTGTTCTCTGAATACGACACCCTGGGTAGAGCTATAAGCGTATATTGGCCTATGAGAGAGATTTCGTCGTAAAAACGACTAAGTTCGTTAAAACCATTGCATAGACAGAGCGCGTATATCACGTCCAAGATAGGATAGCACTTTCAGTGTACAGAGTAGGTACAGTGTAATCCTTTATAATTGCTTGTTCCCGCCGAATCTGGTTTCAATCAACACCAGAGTTCGACGGGCTTTCCAAATCTGTAAACTATTTCAAAATCGGTTCGAAAATGGCTGAGTTATCCACGGAAAAATCCCTTTGATTATCTTCAAAATGTTGCCGTGACGTCATAATCACGTGTACGCCGAAGTTCTAGAATGTTCTAGAACTATCATCTGCACCATTATTAGCTGCGCGCTGATTGGCTATTGTTCGGCTGAGGATTGGTTGAGGCTTGCGCCTGTGATGTCACGAGTAGTATAAAAGGAGATGAAATCCAGAGTTCGAGGGCATCCTCGGCCAGGAGCCGAACAGGTTGGATCTGCAAAAGCAGCTACGATCAGCCAAGACAGTATTAAATAGATCACATCCACCGTACCGTAAAAAGAATTTTGTAACTTTTTTTGGACACTTTCATCAATATTGTTCTCGACTGGATTAAGAACTAAGTCGGAACACAATCTTGCGGTGAGGCCTTACCCGGCCTGAATATGTGATTCTACAGCTGTAGAGGCAGCGATGTTCTTTGGTGGATAACTCGTCGGATCTGACGGCCATGCCAAAAAGTGGTAATTCAACCGCCCCGGCACTGATGACATGCGCATTTATTTTAACTTTTTGACCGCAGCAAGTGACCTTTGCTCGGTACGTCTTAAGAGCTAACTGACATACCCCGCACCATTAAGCTTAGTTATGTATCTTCATCCATATTCGACAACCCCACTGATAAACGGGTTGTTCTTAACTTTCATCCGTACGATCGGTGTACAGGAACCTTCTTCCTAGCAGTAATGTTATTGTAGAACCTATATTGTGATTGCCATCCTGAGTTCACTCCGCTCCCATTCTGGACTGCATGCAGTAATCCTGTTTGTCGGAACATACATGGGGAACTTTCCAGCTTCCAGAGAACGTGTCAACTCTCGTCATGCCCACAGTAACGTATCAATTCCAGTAACACGATAGCCCGTCTCTAAGAATGGCTACCGACTATTCAAGTAACTATACTTAACGTCTTTAATTATTCCGTTAATTAGAACTGTAATGATTATACTTTATCTTTGTAAAACAGTCCTGATGACTAAAAGGAACCGTAACGGTCTTAGGATGGCTAGTTATAATTTCTTTTTCTGTTTATAGTTATTCTTATTTTACTGTACGGTGTTTTTACTAACCGCACTGGAGTAGGTCCAACAACCTGTACTATATGTATTATTCTAATCATTTCACATTATATTACTTGTACTGGTTGGTTTTATATATGGCGAGCAACCATCCGTTCATATGTTTTGTTTATTTGTAGAAAACGTAGGAATGCAGTGCACGTAGGAAACACTATACAGCAACATTTATATATGCATCACTTTCTCCCGCCACCAACAATTTTTCACTGAGGTCGCTGTCTGTGCTATAACTCTGTTTAGCCCGGCATGCTACCGACTAAAAGCCTGTCTATTTAGCTCAATAGGATAGGTTTAAAATGCTTAGAGACAATTTCTTCGTCAGGAGACACATAGTGTATGCCTCTTTTCCAGTAGTTGCGATAATTTAGCCCCGCACTCGGGCTAGGGTGTGTAAAATTGGCCAACATAGCTGTTGAGCCTCATATTTATAAGTTATTTTCTCTCTTCATATTCCACTAAGCCTTATGGCTTCTTAATTGTTTGGATGTCCCTATCTGCACCATGGGCTGATCCGATCCTAGGAAACTATTCGAGTCTCCGAGCGTTGATGGCCAGGGTGTGGTGTCACATACACCTCCCATATATCTTCTGATACTTAGTAGTTAGTTATCCTTGCCAATGTAGGAAGCACTGCGAAAACATATTATAATTATTTTATTTTTATTTTTTTAGGAAGTCTCCCCCACACCGCAGTGCATAACTGGGCAACTTGCGTTAAACCTAACATCAGGTTAAAAAGTTAGCTCCATAGAACCTGCTGACGGGCGAGATATGCATCTCCACCGAATTCTGTAAGAATATCTGGGCAAGATGTTAGGATCTGCCACGCCCTCACGGGAATGACTTTCACGGTGGGTAGTCGTCTCTCTTAACCCCCCCCCCCACCATAACAATAGATCAGTTGCCTAAACTTGCTTTTGTGAAAGGTAACCCATTGTCCTGTGACGGTTTATGTGGTTATGGAGCAAGAGGTCCGGATTCTCACCAAGCTTGGAGGTCTTGCGAAATAACATGTATGCACGCTGTCTTGAGTGTTGACGTCTTAGGACATCCGCTGGTAATGACAGTAGTATCTAAAAAGCTAGGTCGGCGCTCGCCATATGCGGCCTAAAATAGTTCTTGTCTCTAAAAGCTAAATGTTAGGTTAGGCATAGAAAAAGGTCCACATAAATAAAAGCGGCACCTACTAATTCAGCATATTCAAAACTACATAAGATGGTGACGTGGGAATCCTTTGGGAGTCGCTCGTCCCGTCTTCACGTAAAACAGCACGCAACATTATAGTCATAATTTCACTAGGTATTGTCTTTTCTCTGTAAGTATTTTTGGTTGAATATTAGAGTAGGCCCTTTTTGGCCAAACTCTTCTCCCGCTTTTAGCGGTGGCTGCATTTTCCTGTGACTGAGGCCCGCGTGAAGCACTTGCCTCTCGCAAGGATTCAGTGACAATGGCCTGCACGAGGCTACTACTTCTCACCCAAAACAAGCATCAGAAGTAATATAGATACCTCTGCGGACCTACGAGTCTGTGTAGTACCTCCGGGAGCTCATCGTTTAAAGGTGCATCAGGCTGTCTCTATGTCTTGTAATTTCTTATGCTCATTTTTATCTAGCATACTTGACGGTCTCTTTAGGTAAATCAATTTTCCAGACTTATTTTAGTTATGTCACCAAGTCAAATATTGTAAGTCCATAGATCACGAAATTGCTATGGACAGGCATACTGGTGACACAAATTCATGGGCTGATACTGTTGTGTTCAATGTTTGCGACAATGGTCGCATGACCCCACCGGAATGATTGCGTTCCACCGGCCTTAGGAGCCAGTCTTTGTTATCCACAGGGCAGTGTCGCATGGGATCCGTAACCCCGAGACCGGGAGCTAGCCAGCATCATCACTCGTCGTGTATATGCGACGCGGCGAGTCGACAGCATACACCAGAATGTCCCGACGCCACACCGCGAGCTACAGTAGGTCGAAAACTATTTGGTCACATCCAAAATAAAAACAATAGCAATAGAGACCCCAATGGGTACTAGAGGTTGACCTAGGTTGGAGTTGATTGGATGAAAACCTGTACACCTGATGCCATTTAGTGAGTATTCTTAGTTGCCTCGAGAATCTGTCTTGAAATAGTATCATTTGATTCCCGGCCAGGGTGTTCCTTATAACAAACCCATATGAATTTAGCAACATCATGCCCACACTGAGTATGCTTGCTATACATTTTGAATTTTCTCAAAGTGCACCAAACACCTAGATGAAGGATCACGTTGAATCAGGCTGGGTAACCATATCGGTTGCCCCAGATGTTTAACCCCTCATGTGTCAATAATGTCTCAAAGCGCTCAAAATTCTACTTATATCAATTAACCCTTTAATAGTCACTTTTAAAGAAAATAATGATCTTTAGAATAAAATTTACAAAATAACTCTGTTGTCGTGTAAATAGTCATTACTCAACAGGTGCTGTTTTTTTGCCATCTTCTTAGCTAGTGTCTATTTGTCGGCTGAGATAAGACTATTTTTGAAAATCTAGCACTGGAGTGACTGGCTCGGTCCCAAAAGTGTACTCAAAAGTCTAATTAAAAGTGCTAATTAACAGTAATTAACAGTACTTAACACCGTTCTTAATTAACACTGCACCGGCGTTTTCATTCTTAAGTTACAAAATCTTGCAAATTACGTCGCCACGTTCAATTCTGGAAAGGATTAAGCTTGTACATCAAATTTTGATTAAAACAGGTTTTGGCGGGATGTTCTAGACTTGAATAGCTTTTCCCAACTGTTTTGCGGCCAGATACTCTCCCATTTGCTGATCCATCAACCAGTTTGTACGACTAATAATTTTGAATTGGTACTTATAATTAGGCCAATCATTCTCCCGGCTAAATTCAGAAGGGATAATGACCCGGCCATGGCCATGATATGGTGTTGGTGTTGCTGGTAGTTCCTGATGATGTTCCCACTGATGCCGTGTCCGTGATGGTGATTCCCAATGATGGTATTGAGCATGATATGCTGGTTCCACCGAATACCGCCCTGATGCGGGTCCATAGACGGTAGACAGGTGTTGGTCTATAGACTGGTGGAGCCGTGCTGTGTAGATGACGCAGACGTTCTATCGGCCGGTGTGATGGGTCTTCTTCGTAGAGAGGCAGTCCTGAAGACTGACGGGGGTGGTGTGTGCCGTGTGATATAGTTCTTCTGGAATATTGTTGGAAGGGAGGTGCTGCATCTCCCGATTCATACCGTGGTACTGAAGGATATAACGGCGATGAAGTTTGTATTGGAGGTGATGCTGGAAATGGTGCATGAGGTGCAGGCCATTGGTCACCCTGTGATGACGTTGGTGAGCATAATGACTGTGAAGTATTAGTATGCCCCTGTAGAGGTCTTTGTCATGGTCGACTGCGATCCAGCAAAGGTGTTGGGTGCCTATCGTGGATATCCGACAATGTGATGTATTGAGTACCCGCCCGCATGGCATCGCGGAATGTCCCCTCACTGATCAGCGAATACTCATGTAAAAATGGTGCTGGTTGTTCCGCTCCAGGTAAATGTCTAGCATAGTCGGTGAGTTGGCGTGCAGTTCTTCCATCATGTGATGCTACTTCCAAATCTATGGAGTATTGTCTGACGGAAACGCATGTGTGTTGAGTGTTGGCATGGGTTCGCTTCGCATTCGAGCCCCACATCAGGTGCCACTTGTAGATCACAGGGGTACACGTTGGTCCGTTATGTTGCTCCGCTCTGTGCACCACATGTACAGGATGCGGGGAAGGGCGGGTTTGCTATGGTTCTCGGGGTTACGGATCCCGTATCGTGACTCTCTGAAAGGTACAAAGACCGGCTTCTAGAGCCGGTGGAACAATAACATTCCAGTGGGGCCATGCGACCATTGCCACCAAGATTGAACCTCATGGTCTCATCCCAACGATTGGTGTCACCAGTATGACAGTTCATAACTTAATTTAGTAGTCTGGATATGAAAATTAATCAAAAATATGTTACTACACAAACAATGGTACTCGTTTGCTAGTAGACGAGAGAAAGTATACAGTACATAGAACCAAGTTGGTGTCTTGTTTTCGCGGGTTCGTCAGAGGTACCTTACAGATCCGTATATATTCGAGAGGTATCCCTGCAAGGGAGTGTCCTAACGAGGCTACTTATATAGTTTAATATAAACCATTATACCCCTAACAAAATTTAAATTGTTGTGAGAGGAAAGCACCTCGCACGGGCTTCCGTCCCAGGAAAATGCCTTCAACGCCAAAGTGGAGGACGAACGCTGGCAAAAAGTGCCACTCTCTTGTTCAAACAAAAAGCTATGTGTAGTGTGTGTCAACCTAGTGAAGTTGTAATTAATTGTGATGCACGCTGGGTTACGTGAAGATGGGGCGGATGATTTTCGAAGAAAGGCCACTGTCTTATCTAAGTCTAAAGATACTGTATTGGTAGTTGCCGCTTTATTTATGCGGGCATTCTTCTAAATTCTAACCTACCATTTAGTTGTTAGAGTCACTTCCAGGCTTTGGCCGCAAGTGGCAGGGATTCCTACCTATCTTTTGACACATGAGTCTAACCGGCGAAGATGCCCGGTTTACCGAAGGTCACCATGCATAGCATCTCCCTGAGAAAGGCAGTGTGCATTCATGTTATGGAGTGACGGTTTCAGAATCATATAACGATCCGGTTACATATCACCCTGCAACCACATATAGCATCACTAGCACCAGTTACCATTCACATAAGCAATTTAGAAATCACATAAGTATTTTATGGCGGGGAATACACTCAGTCACTGGACAGAGTTGGATGGAGATCTGCGTCCCATCCGTTATGCGTGTGTTGAGGATTTAACATTTGCCTGTCATTAGGGTTAAGTTTCAAAATGCCCAGAGATGCACCGCATGCCGGTTTTACATACCATTTATATCTTTTTGCAGTGCTTCCTACTTTGAAGAAGTTATCTACACTAACTGGTATCCAAAGATACAGAGGGGAATGTATGCGAAATCGACACTTTGATCTTCACCACTCGGAAACCCCAATAGTTTCCCAGAGTCGGATCATGCCAACGTGCCGATGGGAAGTCCAGACAATTATTAAGCCTTGCGGCTGGAGGAGCGCAGAAAGAGACAATCACTCGGTATTAAAAAGAGGCCCTAAGGTATTTGGCCAATTTTATACAATCTAGCTGGTGTGTGGTGTTAGATATCCGCTAAAGCCGGAAAAGAGGCATACACATAATGTCTCTTATGGAGAGATTGTCCCTAACTACTTTAAACCTATCCTATCGACCTAGAATAGCCAGTTTTAGTCGATCACATGTCAGACTCGAGCAATGTGAGCATGAACAGTGACCTCAGTGTAAAATTGATGCTGGGAGAATAGTGATGCCGGTATAATGTTGCTGTATAGATTAGCCTAGCGTACTGCGTCCTAGAGTTTTTATATAAACAAAACAAATAACTAGGATGGTTACTTGCCATATACGTAGCTAACTATCACAATGTTAACAGTATAGCAGGTCATAGGACCTGGCGGCGCTTGTTAGTTTTAAGCACAAAAATAAGGATAACATATACAATAAAGAAAATGGAAACTATAAAATACCGTTTCAGATGACCGGGGAGGGCCCTATTAGTCCTCAGTACCTATAACGGAATGAATGAATATAATAATACAATATTATAGATACTTGAGTACCTATTTGTCATCGGTACGGAAAGAGTTTATAAATCACTGTAGGTGCTGTGTTACAGATGAGGGATGCGAGGTGGAACGATGCTGAAGTTGCTGGGAAATTTCCGCAGGCGATCTGTTGATGCGGCTCACTCTCAAGACGGTGAAGAAGAACGGCTGTAGAGAGATGTCCATTAGATAGTCATAATAACTAGTATGCTAATTTACACAGTAAGTTAGAAAGTGTCCGTCCGGTGATGGTAGTTTGAAAGTTGCCCGTAACAAGGAGGGCTACAGTGGTAATTAAATATTGTATGTCCATAGCTTGGTACACCGTACATGATACATCGCATAGCTCTTGCGGTGTACCAGGCAGAATCCCACCAGACTGTGGCTTAAAGGTTAATTAATCACACGACATGCTGCGCGGAAGTTTGATAGCACTTTCAACCTGGTATGGAAGATCTGACGAGTTATCCACCAAGAATCATCACTTGTTCTACATGCTGTAGAGATTACATCTGGGTCGCGAGGCCCATCCGCAGGAAGACTCCTCTTGAAGTGTTGTAGTAAGAAAGTCTCTTCTATTTATTTACTTGCCCCCGGATGGCCAGCCAAGGCTTACAAAAGCTTAGTGATGCGGATGTCGATTGCTGACTAGCGCAGGAGAACTGAATTCTGAAAGGCACTGCTATGGTGTATGGGACCACAGTCAGTAAGCGGTTGCCCAGTCTAGCACTGCACTGGTCCAGCAACCTACCACTGACTGTCTCTCGCCGAAGTGTGGTCTCGATTCTTGATTTTTCGCTCCATTAATACTACCCGTGACGTCAGAGGCAGGACGCCAAGCCAATCAGCATGTATCCAAAAAGGGTCACGATACTATCATGTGATAAGCGCATTCCTCATTCATTTAATACATACGCGCGATTACGACGTCCCACTAATATTTTGAAAGTAATTTCAATAAGCCATTTAAGGACAACTCGGCCAAGGACTGATTGGTACCAAGAGCGGCGAGAATGGAGTGATTTAAAGAAATCACAGGTACCAACTCGGTACACTATAAGTACACATTCTCTCCCAATTCTGACACGTGTTGTCAGGGAAGCTCTGACGCGCGCGCATGCGCGTTATATGATCTCACGGACTTATGGATAACCTCTCTCATATATATGCCTTTATACATGTGTGCAATCCTACGCAGGGCGGGGGGGGGGGCTGCTTGGAACGTACCCGGAGCGGTTGTTCCGTACCCAGACTACCGGCCGATCCGCGCTACAGATGAAAGGGATATTTCTCAATGTTCTAGAATCTGACCAGGTTTAAAGAAAATCGGAATATAAAACTCTAGGAGAAAACGCAGTTCGAATATTGCTCCCATAGGTTTACTATGGGGATATGTGGCACGGAAAAGGTGATTTTTTTTTACAACTATTGGATTGAGCCTCTTTAGAATTGATCTGAAATCAAGTCTATATAGGACCTATAAGATCACCAAGTTTCAAGTTGATCGGAGGAAAATTAATTAATTAATTTAAATACAAAAACTTGTGTTTTTAACCAAAGTGTGCACCTGGCGACCATTTAGAAAAAATTCTTTTAGATCACCAATGGTAACATTCTAAACAAATATGGTAGTTATCCGACCAAAACTCTAGGTGTAGTCGCAGAGTTAAAAGATCCATCCCGAAAATCGCCATTCATTCCCTATGGGGACATATTCAATGCAATGCCGGTCAAAGTCCAAAGGTCAAGGTCACGCTTAGGTGGGCTGCCATTGTCAGGATGCCAAGTGTAACATCATATCCATGTATGGTAGTTATCAAATCAAAACTCTAGGTGTAGTCCCAGTTCAAAAATCCATCCCCGAAAATCTCCATTCATTACTTATGGATCCATATTCAATGCAATAATGGTTAAAGGTCAAAGGCGAATGTCACCTTTTGGGTGGGTAAACATCTTTAGGACCCCAAGGGTAAAAGCATACCCAAGTATGGTAGTGATCCGATCAAAACTTTCGGAGTAGTAGCGCTTCAAATATCAA
Source organism: Chaetoderma sp. LZ-2023a (assembly GCA_034401795.1). Lineage (NCBI taxonomy): Eukaryota > Metazoa > Mollusca > Caudofoveata > Chaetodermatida > Chaetodermatidae > Chaetoderma > Chaetoderma sp. LZ-2023a. The sequence continues at coordinate 39,119,361 of CM067364.1, read as the reverse complement.
TACTAAAAACCATACATTTCCTATGGGACTTTTTCCCCATTTGCTCGAAGCCCCTTGGGCAAATCCGAAAAAAGCACAATCACACTGTTCAAGACTGTGTAGAAGAAGTTGACCGAGGTTCGAGTTGATCGGATGAAAACTGTACGAGGAAATGCGGTGTAAACTTTTTGACGAAGAATAAGAAAGAAAGAAAGGAACGAATGAAGGAAGGAAGGAAGGACGGTAGGGTGGAAGGGATGGATGGAGGGAGGGAGCGATGGGGGAGTGAATAAGGGAGGGAAGGAAGGGGAAAAGGAAGAAAGGATGAAAGGAATGGATGAAGGAAGGAAAGAATAAAAGAAGGAGGAAAGGAAAGAAAGAAAGAAAGAAAGAAAGGAAGGAAGGAGGGACGGGGGAGGGAGGGAGGGAGAAAGAAAGAAAGAAAGAAAGAAAGAAAGAAAGAAAGAAAGAAAGAAAGAAAGAAAGAAAGAAAGAAAGAAAGAAAGAAAGAAAGAAAGATCATGAATAAAAATAATAATCTGAGATTACATCGCATATTAATAAGAATACGAAGAAAGATTCTGCGTAAAAATAATAATCTGCAATTACACAGCAGATTAATTATTAATTTAAGCGAGATTAGCATCCCTCGGTCCCTGTAAATATGTTGTTAATTGTCTCAAGTCGATTGACTATGTGTTTTCTAGGCCTACAACAGTATGCATTGTTATGTGATATATATATATATATATATATATATATATATATATATATATATATATATATATATATATATATATATATATATATATATATATATATATATATATATATATCAGTAACCCTATATTCCACTGTATTAGTCCTGTATTATATGTTCTATGTAGGGGCCCACCGCCATACAGACTCTACCTTTGGTGGACTACTTGTTGCGTACTTGGAAACGTACAATATATATATATATATATCAAAACACATACATGTAACCTTGAACTTGAACTTGATACGCAACTAGCGACGGCGCTTGTCACACACCGTCCATTCATCACGATTGGTGATAATGAATTGGAAGAATGATTAATACGACGTGTCTATCCATCTAATATTATACACCAGTTCATTGAATTCCTAATTGGAACATGGAATTACAGAATTCACACAGCTGTGCGGACAAGGATGTTGAGGATGACTCTGTATTTTACATATAGCTTATATTTGCAAATAAAGGTCAACACCCCAACTATTATGAACATTTGAACATTAATTGGCAGGAATTTATGTTATTTTGGGCAACAACCGCACGACGCAGCCCTTTAAAGACTGTCCGCGGGTGAGGTTGGAATGTGATTATCAAGTTAAATGATGAATGGGATATGTATGTGTGATAATATCCTTTCTGTATCCGCATAAGCAGCTAATCAGCTGTTTTAATCTCAGTATTGGCAACTGTGGATAAATCAAAATATAATTTCTAAATCATTTTTTTATTCTGTGGCAGCTATTAAAGAATGAAAGAAGGCCTGGTTAACGTTAATCTATGATGTGTTAAGGAACGATATTTCGCTACAAATACTATTAATCCTTTGATGACCAAATTTGGTCAAGAAAATTAAAATATCTGCCTATTGAATGTCCATTTGCAGGCCAAGAGAAGAGTATTTTTGAAAAATTACCACTGAAATGACTGGCTCGATAAACGAGCCAGTCATTCCAGCGGTATATTTTCCAAAATACTCTTCTCTTGGCCTGCGAATGAGCATTCCTCAGGACCATGGCAGTGACCGATTTGGGCCGGCTTCATCATGAAATTGTTGAAGGTTGTTTTTGGAATTGAAAAGTGATTGTCTTCGTATGAATATCTCCAGCATGGGCTATGCATGGGAGACGTTTTCGAAACTATTGTATGCTTGCGGTTATGAAGCCAAAATGGAATTTGATGCATTTTTACAGGTTTTGTGTGGGCCCGCTATGCATTGCCACAACTTTGCTCCATATAGGCGGACTATTCAAAGGTTACCAAGGATATTCTAAATACATATACATAAATACCAGAAAAGACAGATTTCTGTATCACAAATGAATCTTAGTCTAATCGCAATGAGATTAGCAAAAGTGACAGTGAAATGGGAATTGTGCCGGAGAAATGGCCGCTGTGCGGTCAAGCGTTAGTTGTCTCCTCATGATTGTCGGATTTGCGCGTTTAAAGTGCAGTCAGCTGTCAGTCAGTGAAGCGTGTGTTTTCCAACGGAAGACAAGATAATTCCTTTCTCTTTGCATTTGAAGGAATTTTCTGATACTTTTGGTGCAATAACACCCCCCACAGACGTTATCTGAGTGATCACAATTTTTCTAGTACCATTGGTCTGCTGCAAGTCACGTGGACGAAGCAAAGTGTATAAGAGTATGTTGTCCTTGAAGTCAGTCAGAATGTTATCTTTAGGGAATGGAGCCAGTATTTGGAGACCGGTCAAGTGAACAGACGGCATGATAAAGGACGTGCGAATGCTACCACACAGCGATAGAACATGTTCTTTGTCGGCTCTGCCTGCGAAAACCAAACCACCAATGCAACAGTATTACTAAACCACGGGGCTAGAGATATCCACTCAGGCTGTTAGAAATAGACTGCATACCAGTGGTTTGCGATCCCGCAGACCTGCTGTGGCGATACCCTTGAGTGGGAGGCAGCGTCAAGCGAACCTGATATGGAGGAGAGAGTGTATCAACTGATCCAGCTCAATGGGATGATTGATTGTGCCTAGCAAACGGCGGTATCGGGCGAATGGTGTGGTCAGTTCGGTGTTCAGACTTTAATCTCACTGATGATCTTTGGGACCGTCTGCAGACAGCCATTTCAACACGACCAGGCCAGCTTGTCATCCTTGGACAGGCCTTGGCAGATTGTTGGACCAATATATCGCAAACTCTGCTGCGATCTCAGAGCCATGAAATACTGACTGTAACAATTTGCAGATTCATCCATACATGACTGTAGTCCATCCACAGTATGATGCATATTTCGCTGCGCTTGTTATGCTCAGCTAAACAATACCTGGCATTGGTTTTCCGTGTTGATAATGGACCTTTCAACTTTTGGCTATGCCCCGCCCATCTCTAGCTAAGCTCCACCCACACCTCGCGCAGGTTGGGATTGGTCGATCTCTGAACTCCCTGACTATCAATTTCCAGTAAACTATACAGGTAAGCTATTTGGATATTTTGGAACTAATTTAACTGGGAGTCCAGTCAACGTGTCGGTCTATTAAGAGTTAAAGACGGCCCAAATAGAATCATTTATGACGTAGTGATTATGACGTCATCCTACAGGCCACTTAGCTGATTACGACGTTATATGACGTCAGATGATAGATAGATACTCTGGAAAGGTATATTGCAAAATATATGTAGTGTACGCTGGATGGATTCCATTTTGTGTCCCTATGTTCAATATGCACTGTTATTTTATGCTATGCTTAGCAATTTCAGTATTATATTTGCTAATATCAAAGGGCTCACGATTTGAAAGATGTTGACACCCAATGGACCTTTCCAGTTTTATCTATGCCCCGCCCATCTTTAGCTAAGCTCCATCCACACGTCACTTGTGTTGAGATTGATCTATCTCTAAGCTACCTGACATCAATTTCTAGAAAACTATGCAGGTAAGTTGTTGAATATTCTGAAACTAATTTGACATTGTGCTGTTGCTGCCTGTGGCAGCATTCAGCGCCAAGTCAAATTAGTTTCAGAATATTCAATAGCATCTTAAATAGTAAAGACATACAATTCGTACAACAACGCTTCGTCCACCATTCTATCCTCGAACTTATCTACGCCATTCATGACGTCATTGATTTTGATGTTATCCTACACGTCACGTAGTTGATTATGACGTCATATGATGGATGTATGAACTGGAAATGTCCATTCACCTCTCTATCTCTGGGATTCGTGGATTTACAATCGAGTATGTGTGTAGCTCATTTTCTCCATAGTCCCTGACACCATGACCCCACAAAATAACTTACTACATTGTAAAATGACGCAATAGTAAAAGTAATATCATCCAGGCTTTTTGTGGCAGGTAGATGTCATAGATAAAGGCAGGCATGGATGACAGCTTGATACATTTACGTACGCCCTGAGATCAATTGATTGACAAATCAGATCAGTAATTTATATTTGCAAAACATTTCGTTAAGGGCATTTTTGGCTCATATTATTAAAATCAGTGTCGTAGTATAATTCTGTACAGGTTTGGCAACGAAGGAATATACTATCTCGTCAAGTGTGTTGCTAATAAATGTTATATGCATTAAGAATAAAAATGATTAAACACCTTCCATGTATTGTAACATATGCTACTTTGAAATTTATATTCTAGAAATTCAGGTTTCAAAATTTAAATCTGTTCCAACTCGCGTACACAGTAGGTGGACATTAGATTAAAATGGATGTGATATAGCTAGAAAATAGAGGATAGTCACGTATACCGCATTAGCAAATCAAGATCCACAATGTACATCTAGGTCCTACATATCATTTCGTCAAACACGTTTCTCTTGCTTATTTTTTCTTGAAAACAGTTTGATAATATCATTTCGTACAGTTTTGGCAGCGAAGCAATATACTAGAGGGTCAAGGGTACTGCTAATGAAGATTATATGCATTAAGACTAAAAAAAGATTGTCATCTAGAGTGATGTAATTGTCCACGCGCGATTGTTGAATCATGGTGTATGTATGCGCAGGCATCCACGACAGAAAGAATAAACATATCACTATAGTGACTGCACGCGCGTCCGCATTGTTTCGCTCGTTTTGGACATACTTAGAACTTTGTGAGTAAGATAGTGCTATATATTTAGCGATGTGAAATATCAATATTGAACAGCAGGGAATGATGCTGTTAAATACGTCGAATAATATGTTCTTGGTGTAAGAGTCGCCGATAAATCCACATACCGTTACTTTCCTTCCATGAAACACAACATCTATTGCTCGATAAAAATATATAAATGGAGAGACATAAAGTATGCTAAGTACTTGAACAATGAAACAACCTCTCATAACGAAACCGCTAGTAACCCTCACTTGTGCAGCTAGAGGAAAGGCGAGTTGATAAAATCTCAATCCAGCGAAAAACACCAGGTAATACTCGCTTAGGTTGACCGCGAACTTAGCAATGAACACAAATATAGGGCATATGGATTTAGTTATTGATGTGGACATGAATGGAAAGATGACACTTGCGTACCCGACTCCAGCCGCACAGCAAAGACAATCAGCGAATGCCAACTGCGTCAACAGCGCAAATGTCGGTGACGTGTATTTCTTTGCCTTCAAGAAGTATATAATGAGGATTATGTTGAAAATAACCCCCAGAGAATGAGTCACAGTAGGAAGTTCTTTATACATATATCTTGGGATGTTACTAAACATTCGTGAATAATGCTTGTTTGGTCCTCCGGTCGCCGATATCGTGATATTATCAGTGTCAGATGTTGTCCGCATTATATTCTGACTTGCCATGGTAAATTATCAACCTTGGCGGTCTCACTGTTGGCTGTACAGCAATGATCGGTATTGTGGACGCCGAATCTGGATTGTGAATGTCTTATTACCCTCGTCCCGTAAGGGGAAGAGGGTATTACGATCGTGTCTCTCTGTCTGTTTGTTTGTCTGTATGTCTGTCTGTCCGTCCGGACGTTCGTCCGTCCGTCCGTCCGTCTGGCTGGGCTTACGAGAGATACATTTGATCCTATTCTTGAGCATAGAAAGTCATTGTGGGCGATTGACGTTGTGAGGTTTAGTCCCACAACCTGTGCTATACCAACAGGTTACAAATGACATTCTGAAGTCATATAATCATACGTTTGAAAAGGTCCCACAGCGTAAGACCTAACCCCATAACGTATAGACTTAGCCCCACAAGGTATAGAGTTAGCCCCATTACATACAGACTTAGCCCGATGACGTGCAGACTTATCCCCCACAACGTACAGACTTAGGCCCATAAGGTGCAGACTTCGCCTCACTAGGTACAGATTTATTCCCACAACGTACATACTTAGCTCCACAACGTACATATTTAGTTCCACAACGTACAGATGTAACCCCATGACGTACAGACTTAGCCCCATAATGTACAGACTTAGCCCCACAATGTACATACTTAGCGCCACAATGTTTTTCTCCCCGCAATCACTATGTGCACATAACTGACACAACCCCATCATGAACAGAGACAAAAGATTTCCTACAATGAAGTTCTCGTTGGTCTGCGTGCCTGCCTGCCTGTCTGCCTGTCTGTCTGCATGTCTGTCTGTCTGTCTGTCTGTCTGTCTGGGTGCATGTCTGCCTGTCTGCCTGTATGTCTGTCTCTCTCTCTCTGTCTGTCTCTATGGCTGTCTTTACACTGAAAAAACGCATTGGCACAGGAATTTAATTAAAAATTTCTTTACTTAAATTTGTCCCATCGGGACCAAGTTTAGATTTACTTAGAGTGGTTCCCCCTTGAGATTAGTTGGAGTAAAGTGTACTAATCAGTATGTCGCTTCAACAGGTAACGTCTGGGATTAATCCTACATTATAGAGAAACCGCACACACAAATGCACACAAACGACGCACGCACGCACACACACACGCACGCGCGCACGCACACACGCGACGCGCGCGTGCACACACACATGCACACACACGCACGCACGCACGCATGCACGCACGCACGCACGCACGCACGCACGCACGCACGCACGCACACCTGAATGAATGCACGAATGCACGCAATAATACATGCACACAATAATACATGCACGAATGCACGCAGCATTGCATGCATGAACGGATGCACGAACGTATGTACGAACAGATGCACGAATGCATGCATACACACACCCACGCACCAATGTACTCACGAATGAATCCACACACACACCCACATACACGCACACCCACGCAAGTAAAGATGCACTGCACGCACGTACGAACGTATGAACACACGTACGCCCGACCGTACACACGCATGAACACACACACGCACGCACGCACGCGAACACACACACGCACGCACGCACGCACGCACGCACGCATACACGCACGCACACACACGCATACACGCACACACACGCACGCACGCACGCGCGCACGCACATGCACGAACAAACGCACAGACACACACACTTTCGCAGACACAAAGTTAAAGCATGTCCTACGGATATGAGTTCAAGTTGTCCTACCATTGATTTTGGTTGGGATTAGAATTTTTTAAGAATAGGTAGGGAGGGATGAACCCTTCTCATTGTTATTAGGAACTATGAGGTCTAACTTTGATCTTACCAGCACATCTTTCAAGTTTGGATTTCTATTCTAAGCTATTACTGGTCGCACTTTGATTGGTTCCTTTAATTTAGATTGCAACTGTGAATATTCATCTTTCATGGTTTTCGCTATTTCAACATTACGTCTATTGTATATGAGTTGAAATGGGATAATTTTGTTCTTTTGTGATATTCCTTAATCTACATGTATTCCAAATGGTGCTTTTTTGAAGTGTACTAATCCAATGGCCTTCTCGTATTTTGTGAAACGAAGTCGTTTCTTTTTCACTATCGAAAGTCGGAATCTGTTCTATTGGCATGATTTCAAAATGATGCTCAGCTGAATGATCAGGAAGTTGGAAATGTTGAGCAATTGGCGTATCTGCTGAGGTGTTAATATCAGAAACGTGGCATCTAGCACACAACCCAGATGCCTTTTTTGTTTCGTCAACTTACTGTTTCTGGCAAAGGGTGCAATTGATAAATTAGACTACATTCTCAGAATCACAAAGCATATTTGCCTGGATATGAAATTCATTTTTAGCTTGAAAGCTCAGGAATGTTTGTTGGTTTACAATATAGTTGTTTACTTTGCATCTGTTTGTGTCGCGTTTAAAAACTGATCCATCACACATGATTGGTTTGTTGTGTTTAGTTTGGACAGGTTCAAACTCGGGTCCACTATGTGGTTTTAGAGTTTCAAGCTCATTGATGGTATCTGCTTTAATTTTTCGAAGAAAAGGGGCTGAATAGCCTTGTGCTTTTAAAGCATCAAACAGAGTAGTGCATGCATCATTCTGACTTTGCCTGTTGCTAGAGTTTCGAAAGAATCTTATGATTTGCGATTTGATCAGACCTATAAATGTGTGTGGAGGATGAAATGATTTTTTGTGAAGCAGCTGATATGAGTCTGTTGGCTTAAAGAATACTTTATACTCTAATTTTCCAGAGGAATCAAAGTGAGGACCCTTATAGATCGTGACATCTAAAATATCAACTGATGTTCCACTAATAGTAGCTTTTAGTTTGATGTTTGAATCTTGGTTATTTAAAATGCGAAAAATTTCCCAAAAGTCTTCTTCTGAATGTTGCCAAATCATGAAGATATCATCTAAATATCTGAGTCAAAGAAGAGGCTTTTTGGTTGATTTCTTCAGTGCTTCAGTAGTAGGTTCGGAGTCAAAATGATACCACCTCCCTCAACTGGTAGCCGTTCGGCGATCCGTGGCCCCACCGCCCTCTCAGTCTCGTGGGGCATAGGTTGTTGAAACATGTGGTTGGTGTATGCCTCTAGATGGAGATGGGAGCTATGCCCCCCAAGGATTGAGAGGGCTGGTGGGGGCCACCACGGATCGCCGGATGGCTGTCAGTTGAGGGAGGTAGTATCATTTTGACTCCGACCCTACTACAAGGCAAAATGATACCACCTCCCTCAACTGGCAGCCGTTCGGTGATCGGTGGCACCAACCGGCCCCTCAAGCCCTGGGCATAGGAATCTGAGACAGATGATGTGGTTGGTGTAGGCCTTTAGATGGAGATGGGACTGTGTAGGCTCAGACAAACACGTATCAGCATGATGGGACTCCCATAGTGTCTTTCATCTCCCTTGACAACGCTCACCTGGTAGGATGCTAAACTGCTTAGCATTTGCACCACGGCAGACTCTGGCATGTTCACATGTTACGCAGAGAATCTGGTGCTGAGCAGGTGTCTCCAGCAGACAACCACGCCCTACCCTCTCTGCACCATAGAAGTGGCAGACAGACTCGATCTCTTCACGTGGGTGAAAGTGGTCATAACTGTTTCTCCCGCCAGGGGTCGGCCCAAGGATTGTACTGGGGGTCATCCCGGAAGTGGGCCCACTTGGCATCCAATATCATGGCAGTCTCAGCGACCTGTGCCACTGCTGTAGATGCCAGAACAAGCAGTATGATGAGAATCATGGCTATATATGAAGAGTTAAATGGAACAGAGTGAACCCCTCGAGAAATATCTGTGCCGGATCGAGCCCTGTTCCATCCGGATCGATATTGATTTTCTTCCCCTCAGGGGCATGGGCTAGCTGCTTCACTCTGCCACTGGCTAATAAACATAGATCTAGGACTATATGGGTCGTTTGCGGGCTAGTGAGTCCGACTCACTGAAGCAGTTTAACAGAACCCTTCGCTTTGGAGACATGGTACACACCATCTACCCGTAGGATGCCCTCCTGGAGGTTAACAGCTTCTTCTGGTCCATCGAATAGACGACGCAGCAGGAGCTTTCCACCTGTAACCCCAATCCGTTGACCCAGCCTCGTCAGGGAGACACCTTCACCTATGTAGGTGAGGAAAGATGATCCCCGATTGTAGAGCTTTCGAACTGTCCCATCCACTGCTGTAGATGCCAGAACGAGCAGTATGATGAGAATCATGGCTATATATGAAGAGTTAAACTGAACAGAGTGAACCCCTCGAGAAATATATGTGCCAGATCGAGCCCTGTTCTATCCGGATCGATAGTGATCCTCATCCACTCAGGGGCAGGGACTAGCTGCTTCACTCTGCCGCCAGCTAAGTAACGTAGCTCTAGGACTATATGAGTCGTTTGCGGGATAGTGAGTCCGACTCGCTGAAGCAGTTTAACAGCACCCTTGGCTTTGGAGACATGGGACACACTATCTACCCGTAGGATGCCCTCCTGGATGTTAACAGCTTCTTCTGGTCAATCGAATGGACGACGCAGCAGGAGCTTTCCACCTGTAACCCCGATCCGGTGACCCACCCTCGTCAGGAAAACACGTTCACCTATGTACGTGAGGAGGATCGCCGATTGTAGAGCTTTCGAACTGTCACATCCCGTTTCACAACAGTGGAGAGGGGAGTAACCTCTATCTCAATGACTGCGGGAGGCCGATATAGTGGCAACCCTGTTTGCCAGTCACCACCAGGTCCAGCGCGGTACCACACTTCATCCTTCTCAAACATGAACTGCAGGTTTTTTGCCAGGGTCAATAGCAGACCATCATGTGTCATCAGCGGGGCATTTCTCGTATAGGGTTTGACCAGATGAAAGCCGAGGTCGTCATTTAGGGTGTTGATGTCTGCCACCTCTGTATCCGAGACCTCAATCAATGGCTCGACGATATACTTCCTCTTCGGTAAATCGTACCGAAACACGATCTTGTGGCCATCTATGTTGCGACCCAGGCGCTCCTTCGACATATCCTTGAGGTCTTTGAGCAGCTCCACCCCATCACCACCAATGGGGTGGAGGGAGAATGCCTTTGAGTTTGCTTCATAATGTAGGGCGAATGACTTGCCATCGCTCTCTTCTACCTTGGCAGCATCAACTGCGTCCACATCTGCCAAGTCAGCAAGACCAGTCGAGTGAGCAAATATGGGTTCCATAGCATGCTATAGAAAGGGTTTAAATGGGAGATATAACCATGCCGATTGTCCGACTGCTGCTCTCCGGTGGTGAGAACGTAATCTCACCCTCTCTATAGGGGAGACGGGTGGTACAGTACCATGTATAATGGGTCCTCTTCGAGGTGCCCCAGCAGGGCACAACATACATACACGCCGATATGCTACATCAACCTCCGGGCAGTGCACACAGCAGCTCACTAGCAGAAGTTTACACTCTTATTACTCCTTGACCTGACGACAACATGATATCACACCAGGAATATCTGAGCTTTGCCGAGATGATGAACCCGATAGAGGGTTGCCCAAAGGCCTTAAACGCACAGATGCTCGCACAGCAACAGATCTGTCAACAAGAAGGAGAGTGACTACAGCGGGAGAGCTGGTATCAACAGGCTGTCAGCAAGACATGGAGGCGAAGGAGCAGTGAAGGTTCCCGATACTGGCATGCCCTCCTGGAGGAGAGTAAGCGGGATGCAGGAGTCTTGACAGACGACGATGAGCCAGATGTCTTCACATACGACGATGAGCCAGGTATCTCAGGAAGCCCTGTAGATAGTGTGCATCATGTGGATGATGGTATCTCAGGAAGCACCACATACGACGATGATCCAGATATCTTCACAGACGAGGATGAGCCAGATGTCATACAGTGGAAAGAGGAGATGGAGCAGAAGTGTAAGACCAAGAAAGCCTTCCAGCAGCGGGCCTACTATCTTGGTGATAAGGTGAAGTTCCAGATGTCATGTCTCAGAAAGCTACTGGCACCTGACATGGTGCTGGATGGCCACTTTCTAAGAGACGTCTGTCTCGACACTAAAAAGCTGGCATGGTTTGCCAGGCTCTCCAAAATGAACCCTTCTATGACTCATGAGCAGATTCTGCAGGTGATGAAGGTTTAATCTTCAGGAATACTATGGCAAAACCAGTGTGGTTGAAGCAACCAGAACTATACCAATCCCTGACTGCTGACGAGGGCGGTACCATCCATGGCTGGCGACTCCAGCAAATAGATGCCATCAGGCATAATCTCGTCCATGAGGCAGAAAAGTACAGCAGAATGCGCAGGCGATATAAGACAGCCTACAACGTCCTCGCGCATACAACCACTGCTGCGGGTGTGATTGGAGCTAGTGCCGGTGTGGCAGCTGTGGTCACTCTCGTTACAAGTGTGGGCACCATCGTCGCCATCACGCTGGGTGGCGTGACACTAGCTACCACTGTTTTGGTCACTGGCTTGGTGGTGGGGCAGTGGCAGATCACAAGGAGGCTGGAGAAGCATGCTAATTACGTGACACTGGCAGAGAGTATGTTATGGACTCTCGACGAGTCTTTCAGCAAATCTCTCGAGGATGGCCAGGTCACCGATGAAGAGTACCACCATATATTAAAGATCCAAGCCCTGTACCGCACGGAGAAACCTAAAGTGTGACAGCAATACCTCAAAGGCTCCAGCGGGCTGGTTGATATGGAGTAGCTAAAAGACGAGATGTTATGGCGAGGTCGCCTCGCTGGTCTATGGAGTCGAGATGACTACAAATAGTGTGCTGCCTGTATGGTAGCTTTAAGAACACCAGCATAGATGGCCTTCCCACTGAACCTCACGACAGTCATCTGGAGCCAACCGCCCCTCCTGGCTACACCCTTGACTGGCCTGAGAAGTCTGTTATACCAGAGCTAACACTGTTCTCCATCACAGTGAATGGATGGTCCAGAACAAACTTCTCCGTCAACCCACGACCGCTGACCAACCGCCCCATCACCATCAAGGATGCGAAGCAAGCTCATACTTGGATGGCTGCTCCAAGCCTCTCATACTGGAATCAGCAGCTGAAATTTGCCGTGTGGTGTGCTATGGCAGGATGTGGAATAAGTTGCACCCTGCTTCACTCCTATTCTCGTACTCCTGACGCTGTGCTTATCGGCAGCTGTCTCAGATTCCACGTGTACTTCACGGTGCGACGAATCCTCCATGAGCTGGGTACAAACGATTTCGACCCACAGCTCAACAGTCATAGCGTCTCAGCGGCCAGTAGACTACAGAGAGAGTTTACTGCTCACTCAGACTATCTGTGGCATAGTGGTGACAAGCTCATACTGGGATGGCTGCTCGAAGCTTCTCATACTGGAATCAGCAGCTTAACCTTGCCGTGTGGTGTGCCACGGCATGATGTGGAGTAAGTTCCACCCTGCTTCACTCATATTCTTGTACTACTGAAGCTGTGCTCATCGCCAGCTGTCTTAGATTCCATGTGTACTTCATGGTGCGACAAATCCTCCATGAGCTGGGTGCAAGCCTCCCTGATACAAATTACTTCGACCCACAGCTCAACAGTCATAGCGTCTCAGCGGCCAGCAGACTACAGAGAGAGTTCAGTGCTCGCCCAGACTATCGGTGGCATGGTTGTGACAACAGCGGTCTAGGGGTTATGTACTGTGATCCAAGATGTGACTACTCAGGATTCCCCTATCGAACACTCTGACAAGTAGGCCGTCGGAAGACAGCGACATTCTCGTTCGATCCAGACTCCGACCCTGGAGAACTGGTGCAAAATATGCACATCACTGGCTTGCGGCAGGTCTATCCAGATGTGTGGAAGTACTTTGTCCCACACACCACCTCAGGCCTCACACCAGCAGGGATCATTCGGATCAACCAGTCCCTGGAAGCACTGTGCTACTGCCTCCTTACAGCACAGACGAAGCTGTGGCATTCCATAGATGGTGTCAGCGGAGCAGAGGTCCAGGCCATGTTCATCAGTCTCATTGAGGATATGATCATCGTGACAAACCCAAGTAGTCCTATTGCTAAGTTGCAGCAGGGGTTGCAGCAGGCCCGTTGCAAACTTGACTTTGCTATATCACCACACCTACAGTTGATTGCGAGCAACATGATCGTGAACATCGAGGACCTCCAAGTCAGGGGCTATCACAACATGATAGCTGAGGGGAGGTCCCCTGGTGTCCACTTCGGCTTCAACCCCGATATTAACGCACATGCACATAGTATGGGCATGGCAAAACATACAGTAGTTCCAACACTGACATTGCAGCCAGTCGACACGATGCTTCCCATGGCAGCTCCACATAAAGGCGTTCCAACCCCGACACTGCAGCCAATCAACATGACACCGCTTCCTGTGGCAGCTCTACGTGTGGTGTCAGGCCTAGCTATCGTGGCGCTCAGGATCAGCCTACTCCACCGCTAGCAAATCAGCTATAAGACTATCCTGACTCTCTACAGTAGCAGTGGGGACCACGTGGAGACACTGAACCAGCTTGGCATGCCCTACAGCCCCTATACACGCTGGCAACATGCACATCCAAGGGCTGGAAGGTTCCGCAGCGCATCCCTTTTCCAGCTTGTAATATCGCAGAGCCTTGTTCAGCTCTGAGTCAGGTGAGGCCATGGCAGTCTGCAACTGCTGGAACACATCTGACAGATACTCCCGATCCTTGTAGAAACCTTTAGCTCACAGGACCTGCTCGACGATACTCCTGCCCATGATAAGGTATTCAAGGATGCAGATCTGTCCCTTACCAAATCCTAGATAGAGCTTCATAGCTGTCAGCTCCTCTGTCAGCTCAGCACCAGAGAGCTGAGCGAGCTCATCTGGTGTCGTCTTCTTATAGTCCTTCAACTCCCTCCAGATGACATCATAGTACTTCTCACATAGCGTGAGCCCGGACATGTTTAAGGTGTCTCAATAGAGAGATGACTATTCCTGAGTACCAACCCATACACCTGGCAGATACTGACGGGGAAGATCTTATTAGCTCTCTCGACAGTGGAGCACGTTATATACTCAGTGCTTAAACAATGACGTCAATGGTACAGACCGTGAAGCTACAGGCCGAGAGCCAGGTGAGTCTTCAGAAGGTGGAGAACCTGCTGCGAACCAAGACACAGAAGTTACTGACCAAAGCAAAACCTCTGGCAGTCCATGTCACCAGTAATGTGGCGGCGATTGTAGCCGTGGTGAAGATGACTAGTGGAAATGAGGTTCTTCCTTCCACCCCTGTGGCTGTCCTCGCTACAGTGGTGAGTGGTGTGGCCGAGCCCTGTCTCAGAATAACTCACCCCATCCCAAAGATCGCCATCAGTGGTGCCTGCTACACTGCCACCGCCAAGATCATGGGTGAAAGTGTTGCACTAATGGAGGCCGCAGTTCTAGAGCTAGCAACGAGTGCAATGGCTGAGATCCTCGTCGCCTGCATTTAAAACCTCTGAATAGTGAGAGATGGATCACGAGACCCCTGCAGCATATGAGGCATGGCGTGCCAGAGGGTGGTGTGTAGCCCTTAGGCGAGCATGCGGACTGAGGATTGACAATGCCTGGGAATGGTGGACCGCCCACAAGGTGTGCCCCTGCATAGAGTGCCAGTACCCTGAGCACTACTACGTATTCCCTTGGCCGACTGCGTGGTCCTCCTATGGCCAACTATTTCCCTGGGGGTATGACTAGCAGGTTTAACCCATCTGTATATAGCACTATGACTCTGCTACTCACAGACCTAGAAACCAAAGAACTAGGCGATCTGGCTCACTTGGGCGAGGCACGCGATGAGAAGGGAGACCCGCGGGAGATCCGAGGTACCATCCCCGCCCGTGATCTCATCGGGAACACTAATACGGTAGGACAATTGGCCATTAACAAGGCCAAGACTGTATACAGAGAGGGCTAGTATCCTGAGCGCCGCTATTTATTCCCTTGGCCGACTGCGTGGTCCTCCTATGCCACACTATTTCACTGGGGGTATGACTAGTAGGTTTAAGCCGTCTGTATATAGCACTCTGCCTCCGGCACTCACAGACCGAGGCGATCTTGCTCACTTGGGCGAGGAATGCCTCGGTTCAGAGGACATTGTTGCCCCTATCTCCCTTCTAGACTTCGATGATGAGGATGGCTACGACGATGAGGAGGGGTCCGACGATGAGGCTGGAGTCATTAAGGTTCCTGCTGAGGCGTTTGCTCAGGCCTTTGCTGAGGAATGCCTCGGTTCAGAGGACACTGTTGCCCATATCTCCTTCCAAGACTTCGACTATGAGGATGGCTTTGATGATGAGGATGGCTCCGACGATGAGGCTGGAGTCATCAAGGTTATTATTGAGGCCTTTGCTGGGGCCTTTGCTGAGGCTGTCCTCGCTACAGTGATGAGTGAGGCGGCCGAGCACTGTCTCGGGATAACTCACCCCCATCCCAAAGATTGCCATCAGTGGTGCCTCCTATATTTCTGCTGCCAAGATCATGGGTGAGCCTATTACACTAATGGAGGCCACGGTTCTAGGGTGAGTAGGAGGTTTAAGCGGTCTGTATGACTCTGTCACTCACAGACCTAGAAAGCAAAGAGCTAGGCGATTTTGCTCACTTGGGTGAGGCACGCCCGGTTCAGAGGACACTGTTGGCCCTATCGCCTTCCTAGACTTCGAAGAGAAGGGAGACCCGTGGGAGATCCGAAGTACCATCCCAGCACGAGATCTCATCGGGAACACTGATACGGTAGGACAATCGGCCATTAACAAGGCCAAGACTGTATACAAGGGGATGGGCATCAAGGAGAGGGCGACGATGCGAGGTATGCTCGGAGTCGATGAGGCTGGAGCCATCAAGGTTATGGCTGAGTCCTTTGCACAGGATCTGGTTACGGATCTCCTGAAATCGCAGAACTCATTCCAACAGGATGGAGAGAATCTGAAGATAGGCACCTTCGGCTTGTGCCAAAAATGGCAAAAAAGGTGCTACCGCCAGCCTCCAGCTACCACAGGTGAAGAACTCATGGTTCTTTGGTTTGCGTTTAAGACCACAGGATAGTCATGGCTTTCCATGCATGTATCATACAGATACTGGATGTACTAGACACTGTGGGTGCTGACACAGATCCTCTACGCTATCTTCTCAGCTGCTGCTGGGATTTCTTGCTTGATGCCTCCATCGCATCCTTCGTATCTGCCAGATGTGCAGGATTCCCCACTCTGCAGGCGAAAGAGCTGGTGCAGGAAGTACTGCCGTTTAGTCTTCCAGATATAGACGAGGCTACCGCCGACCAAGTGCTAACCATCCTCCGCACACATGTCTGTACCATTCGACAATAGGCCGGCTGATGCTGGCCAGGTGGTGCTGATTATTGCCCCATCAGGACACGGGAAAAACATCTTGCTGCTGGCTCTCCTGGCCGAACATCTAGACTCTCAATACATCCTTCTGTTGTCTGACTCTGCCGCTGAGGTGGTTGACAGTAATGAGCAATGGTACAATGGCCCAAACACCAAGATGCAAAACCTGCAAGCACTGATGGAGAAGCTGCAGGCAACCCGACTGAGAAAACCATGTTGTTCTAGTTATCGATGACCCTGCAATGGATCAGAAGACAGTCACCTACCTCAGCAACATCGCCAGGCACATCCGGCACACAAAGATAACTATCTTCATCTTCTTTCAGAAGTACACCCGCGAGATCTCACTGGACATTCACCACAATGCCCGGTTGCTATACCTCAGCTCCAAGTGTGGACGTGCCCTGCTCAAGACCATGTACGAC
The DNA here is from genome assembly GCA_034401795.1 of Chaetoderma sp. LZ-2023a. Lineage (NCBI taxonomy): Eukaryota > Metazoa > Mollusca > Caudofoveata > Chaetodermatida > Chaetodermatidae > Chaetoderma > Chaetoderma sp. LZ-2023a. The sequence goes on along the minus strand of CM067364.1, from coordinate 39,102,116 downwards.
AGCCTAACCCTCAAGGAGACCAAAGCGACTTTATCACAGGTGTACAGTTCAGCTGATCTGTACCGCTTCATCTTCAGCAACAAGGAGACAGGTGAGCTGTCACACTTCAAGCCATCTCTGGAAAAGGTGCAGACCTTCACCTACAAGCTGAATCCAGCCAGGAAACTAGCCTACTCTACGTGGCATGGCTGACAGACTGTCGCAGGTGCCGCAACTTGGTTTTCATTCATCAGAAGGCTGAGGAACTTCGTCCGTGGTCTCCGCTTCTTCGTCAGATGCTTGGGGACCTTCGTCAGAAGCTTGAGGAACTCTGTCAGAAGCTTGAGGAACTTCGCCAGTTTCGTCAGAAGCCTGTCGCTTAAACTCTATCTGAGGGTCAGTGTCTAGGGTTCTCTTCTTCTGGAACTTCTTATGGAAGATCCACTTTGTCCATGCGCGACTAGCATCATGCTTGCGAGTGGATTTGATGATGTAGTCCTGGTAGTTATATGGGAATTTCAGAAATGCTGGTAGATTACTGGCCAATCTTCTTCCCTCATTCATAGAAGATGTGCTCAACAGCCTCCTTGTGGCCAACAGTGAGCCCCTCCTTGCGGCCAACAGTGAGCCCCTCCTGAGTACCTCCTGCATGACTTGTGTCATGGCTCTCTGCTACAGTGGCACTGACCTCCTCCCTGAAGTATTTATTTGCTCCAGACTGGAGGCTATCCAGTATATCTCGCTCTTCCTGACTATGGAGGCTAAATATGGCATCCCACTTCCCAACCATTAGTAGATTTTTGGGTTCGACCCTCGCCCTTTGGAGAGCTAGAATATCAGGACTGTTGGTTTGGGCTACAGGTAGGTTGAGTGCCCTGCCCTGGGTGCTGTCAAACTTCCGGTAGAGTATCTAAGTCAGCAGTTCTTTTGTACTACGAGCTGGCGCTCCTTCCTCTATGGTGGCCAGTATCTCCACATCAGATGGAGGTGTGACCTTGGCTCGCTCGTGGATGTTGATGTCACGAAGCAGTTCTCGGACCCTGTCACAGTGGGACAGTGCACGCCGTGGCTGCCCCTGCTGACTGTTGTGCCGACTTGTCCTGCTACCTATAGACAATCTGCTGGATAGCTTTACCGAACATGGCAGCCATTTAAAACATCCATATACCCAGTATTGCCTGACGGTCATTCGACCCAGTATACATGAAGAGAACCCGTTGTCCGCTGCTGGGAAGTACATCGACTTTACAATCTTGGCACAGATCCACGAGATCAAGAGCATGACACTCGAGTTCCAGCTTCAGAGCACAATAGAACAGACGGTAGAGCTCCCGCAGGTTCTAAACAGGTGGGAGATCATGCAGAGCAACAGCACCGTGGACACCACCTATGTGAACGATGAGTACCAAGTCCTAGGTCCGCTGGCTCATGGACCAATCTTCTATGTGAAGGGAAAGGGGTACTACGCTGTAGGGTGCAATGATGGGTTCACAGAATTCGCACTACAGGTAGTTGTCGAGATGTCCATGGCAGTTCCACTCTTATCCCTCCTCGACAACACACACGTGAATCCGGCTGGCATGCATGATAGGCTGTTCTTCCAGGTGTACACTGAGTGGCTCGCAGATGTGACGATGAATGCTCCAAGACTTCATGTCTGGCATGACGAGAATGACCAGGAGCTGAAGCAAACAGATTCCAAATAGCGGATCGTGCATGTGGAGCGAGAACACCAGCAGGTCCAAGCCACAGCTAACCAATGGGTAGAGCTGACATTGCATCGAGGGGTATCGGACTGTGTTGCTGTTGGGGTCCTGGTTCAGAAGGGAGGAGTCATCCAGCAGGTGGATACGCTAGACGACTTCAAGCTTGTGGTTACTGGGACCAATGTTCTTGGTGAGGTACGCGAACTGGCTGATTGCCAACTCTACAGACAGAGAACTAAGTCATATGCGCTTCTGCAACTAACCAGTGGAAGCGACGACCTCCAGTCGGCACTCGAGGGCCGTCACCGCCTCGGGGGCAGGAACATCCCACCTAATCATGGCAAGCGGCTCAGCTTCAACATCGGAAACCTCATAGCAGGGACTCGCTCATTAGGTGTGACGGTACTTTAATTTGGCTATGCTAAGGTATGCATGTCGAACACATCAGGTATTCAGCTTGAGCGTGCATGGAGCACGACTCCTGTCGTCACAGCTGCAACTGCCACCACTACTATAAGCTCTGCTGTCTTCTGACCTGTTGATGCTTCATAGTCGAGAGTTGGCTCAGCTATTTTACAGGCTCGTAGTACTCATCGAGACTCTCATCTGCCTCTTTGATGCTCTGGTTGGCCTGAGCTCGGAGCTGTCGTTGGCGTGCCTCCCTCTGACGCATATGCTCGAGTGCTTTGCTGTACTCAAACTTCTCCTTAGACAGCTTCTCATTTACCTGGCTTATGAAGATCAAGTAGAGGATATAGATGATGAGGACTATGAGGAGGACTATGATGAGGAGGATTATGATGCAGACTATGATGTCAGTGGTGTGTATGATGATGTAGAGTCTGAATCCTGCAAGCTAGTACACAGAGCGAAAGGAACCTATCGCACTTCCGTAAAAGGTTCTATCAGTCTGCTTGCAGCAGTTGGGGCTCTGATCGCTCTGTTCACAACGAAGGCTGATGAGATGGTCCGCAAGATTGCCAACAATGCTCTCCATGGTATGGAGAAGATTTCTGAAGCCATACCAGCCATCGCCTCAGGAGTAGGTACGTTCTTCGGAGTCGCAGGCCCTTGATTACCGTATGTTGCCATAGCACTCGCGGCCATCTGGGTCACTGAACATTTAAGCTGTACTATATAAGGATGGCGTCTCTGTACGACCTGGTCAAGTCCCTTAACCTCCGAGGGTTGGTCGATAAAGTACTGTTCAGAGAGGATCCAGCAGAGATTAGACACCAGTGTACGGAGGTGTTTGAGGAGGTCTTCAGTGATGGTCGAATGGATGACGGCCATCTGTTCATCTGTTTAGAGTTCATCCAGGCCATGTGTGACAGGTCGGGAGTGGATGTCAGAGATGAAATCCGGGAGTTTATCAACTGTCTTTCTTGAGGAACTCTACTATCAGACTGGTGGATAATACCGTGAGCCCCCTCAACTACTCTAGGCTGCACGTCGCAAGGGCCACAACTTCACATTGGAGACAGTTAGCCAGTGGTTCAGCCACCAAGTGATGTGGCAGATATACAGACCTCGTCCACAGCACATCAGGCATGCCCATTTCGATGAAACTGTCCCGAACAGAGTTCACCAGGCAGATGTTCTATGCCTTCCACATGACTCGGTTGGTCGTAAGACCTACAAGTATGCCCCCACCATCGTCGATGTCACCAGCAGGCGGTAGTACTGCTCACAGACAAGTCAGCTGGCCAGGTGGCCCAGGCATTTCAGGGTGTCTACGTGGCTTCGGAAAATCTCCTCCAGTGGCCGGAATTGTTGCAGGTGGATGAGGGTAAGGAGTTCAGAGGTGGGCTGCAGCCCTCAAGCGGAAACATGGCGTGGCAGTTAGGCGAGGCGAGGTAGGGCATTACCATGCCCAGGCTATCATTGAGCAGTGGAATCGGACACTGGCAGAGAGACTGTTCCCACACCAATACGCCCAGGAAATGGCCACGCCGAGTGAACGTTCTAGAATATGGGTGAGAGGGATGCCTGCTGTAGTGGAGAGATCCAATGCCAAGGTTACTAGGATAATCAGGAAGATGCCGGTAGAGGCTATCACACACTCTGCTGTTGCCAGTCACAGCTCAAGAGGAGCGAACAAGGGAGAGGAGTGCCTACCACCTGATGCTCTGGTTCGGTAACTGTATGAGCCTGGTGAGCTGGAAGGTGGCCGACGGCGTGCAACAGATCCTAACTGGTCGATAGATGTTCACAGGCTTGACAGGTATGTGGAGGCGGAGGGGCGGCCTACACTTTACTGCCTGGCACGCCAGCACGGAGTGCCTAGGCGACCATTTGCCGTAGAAGAGCTTCAGCTAGTCCCTGCAGACACACAGCTACCACCACCTAGGCTGCTAACATGATACTCGATGGGCTCGGTATGGACACCATCTGGCAGCACATGGCACTTATCATAGTAAGCAGAGAGTCCAAGTTTTTCCTGCTCATGCGCCACCATACCCTGGTTACGCATGCGTAGGCCTAGGTTTTTAGCTCTGTCCACCCCGCCATGTAGGGTGCTGTAGAACCTCTGCCAAGAGACCTCATTCTGCCGCTTTGACATTCCCTTAGCCGAGCACATACTTGCAGCTGTGCTCTCCACATAGTAGCATTTGGAGCAGAGAGCGATGCCACGAGTGCCGTCGAACTCGAGCTTGAACAGGCCTGGAGTCCATCCAGACCATTTGTCCCAAACTAGCCAGTCCCACTTATGAGCCTGGTACTCTGCTCGCATCTCAGGGCGAATGACGTCGTCGAGGTTGGAGGCTGCTATAGCGATATATGCGGAGTCAGTATCCATCTGCAGGTACTAAAAGCTGTCAGGAGCTATGTAGCGATCGAGGAAGTTATAGTAGAACTCCAGCAATCGCAGCTTCGCGAGCTCATCAATGGCTATCCCCACCTGGAAGACCTTCGACTAGTGATTCCTGGCTTGCGACTCTGGAGCTCGTTTGATTCACCGATTTCCTCGAGATCTTCGAACCATGCACTACGCAGGGCCTTGCCTACCAGGCGTTCATCCTTCGTGAAGCTGGTGTTGCTATGACGTTCTAGTGCGTCGATGAGCCTCCCATAGGCAGTGATCTTCAGACCATGGGTTATATACCACTTGAGTGTCGGTGCGTACAGCAGCCGCTTCTTGCCCGAGAGGGTACCAACTAGCTGGTGGGACGCTTCCTCCCTGTTCGCCCTAGATATAGCAGCATCTCAGAAGAGATTGCCTCTACCGGGATCTCGCGGTTATAGAAGAGAGGAGGCATTTCCTCGAACTTTGCCCACAGAGCCTTGGGCACCTCTATATCCACCTCAGCAAACCCAAACCTGCGAGGAGAACCTCCTTAAAGCTAGCTACACCATAGCACCGGACCAATGGCGCACTGTCTCCTTACCACATGGCATCTCTTCAGCCATCGTGGACAGGTACAGAGCATTTGCGTCGTAGCCGAGTAGACATTGGCAGAAATGCTCACTCTGGCGGATTCAAGTCACACCGGCCTCGTGGTATCTGGTGAACACGATGCTGAGACCTCCAACAACAGCACCCTTCAGCATCTCGTGGGCTTCCTTGCCCGGTGAATAGAGGCTAACATCCGCAACATCTGGCATGTGCTGAGCGGTTCCACGTAGGAGGTACTGCAGTGACAAACCTGGGAGAGACACTCCCGCATCCGCTCTAGGGCTTCGATGAATGGACTGACGTCCAGGTTGTTGTAGTATCGCAGCCAGTCGGCGAATGTTCACATTCCATGCTCGCTGAGTGTCTGTTCCAACTCTGATCGCGTCAAGAGGTAGCCACCCTTGAGCTTGGATGTCCATACCTCGTATGAGACTCCTGGGCCGAGGTAGTTCATCTCATCGAGAAACTGTAGCTCAGGTGTTAAGAAGAACATGGTCTGACTAGCCTTCTTGGCGATTTTCACTGTACCTATACTATCAGTCAGCTCATCGACAACGTAATTCTTGATTAGGTTCAGGTCATACCACCCAGAGTTGAACCCCAGTACAGGGACTTGGTCACACCACTCGTTGATCAGTCGCTGCTGTCGCTTTGGGAGCTTGTCCAGGTCTGTCGGTATGCACTGTGCCCTAACCCTTGTTCGGATTAAATATGCTCGCCATTGTATCACCAACATGAACTCTCTGATCGGTTCTTTGGGGTCAGGATTGCAGAGGTGAGTGGGCTCACTCGTGGCGCCATCTAAGGAGCAGCCAACTGACACAGAGATAGGTATGTGAGTACTCTCGATCGTGAGAGTCTCCGTAGGATAGGTCTTGATACCATGAGGTATGAGTGCCTCGAAATCGTAAACTATGAAGTGTGGGTATGGGACAGTCCGAACTCGTTTAGGGACGCTTGGACAGCGGTTTATACAGCACCCCCACTATACCACAAGCATGCATCCAGATACTCTCAGCTTCTCCTCTCTCAGGACTGTCTTGCAGTATCTTTGTTCGGCATCCTCACCTCGCTGGTGTTGTGGGCACCCATACCAGTAACAGCCATGGAACTGGTAAACGGTGTTGGTGGTCGGATCATAGCCATCTACGGGAGCACCCTCGATCCAACGCTCGCCGCCGTGCCCACACTCTACATGGTGTATGTGCACGCCTCTGTTTCTCGGCTCATACTCGATCCAACGAGTAGCCGCTGAACTGGATGGTTGGGCGGATAGAAGGCTTTCTCATACACAGACTGTGGCGCCCCAACCTTCTCGCCAGGACACACGATTGTTGTGTTTGCTGCCTGTACAGTGATCAGTGTGGCGTTGAAGATTGCATGCCTTTGTAAACCTCTGCTGACAGGGACTGCAGACTAGTGTATGTGCCAGCTTGGAGATGCTCTTGATCTAGAAGGCGTGGTGGTCCCACACTCCGATGGTCATGGTGTCACTGTAGTGAGATGCTTGCCTGCTCAAGTGCCAGGTGCCCTCTTCGGTTAGTTCATACACGCAAATCTTGTCCAGCTGATCCAGCGAGGTCTTGCAGACATCAGGTACTGTCACTGTCTTGCCTTAGAACTGTGTGGCAAGCTCTCGTGCAGGAGCTGTACTTGTATCAGCTCTCGTTCCTCGGTAGACTGCTAGACATCTCTACAGACACATGTTGTCCCTATAGGTGCCGAGGGCAGTCATACTCTTCTTCTGTCATAGCTAGTCTGGAAGGAGGCTTGTCCCAAGCAGAGGTTGGCGGTCGATGACAGCCCTGACCTAAACGTTTGTTGATCAAACGAAAGCCTGCTTGGTGTTGGGTCGATCGATATTGTCTGTGTCGAGGCGGGCTTGCTCTCTTGCTGCCACCCAGTCCTGAGCTGCTCCTATCGTGTTTAGCCACGGGCTCCCTGGAGCATTCTTGTGGAAGAGCATCACTCTACCGTCATCGATGTGACGGATGCGATAGCTATGGGTGTAGCGGAAGTAGAAGGCGTTCTGGACAGTCTGCTGGATCTTTTGCATGATCTGGCCTGTGAGGTCTCCTTCTAGACTTCTGAAGAATGTCCAGCATACTGACCAGCGTCCTTTATCCTCTGTCTCCCTTTCGCCGAGACGCTGGTCGAGAATGTGTTCACCTTCTCGCCTCATGCTCTGGGCTAAGGGTTCAGATATCGGCCCCCTCATCACTCGGTTAGTGATCCTGCGTAGGAGAGTTAAGCACTCCAGTGGATGGTACGCCCTCCACCTCGCTGCAGTCTTGGCTCGCAAGCTAATAGTCACCTCCTCGTCCAACTGACGAAGCTCACGGATCCGCTGCACTTTCTTGTGGGGATTCCAAGGATCATCTTTGGTATGCACTGGAAACCTTCCCGTCTTCATTGCTTGGTAGAATCGCTTCTGCCTCTCCTCGTCACGGACATGTCCGATCATTTGGAGCAGGTCGGTTTTCTTTTTTAGAGTAGCCTCTATGGCCGAACTGCTCTGCAATAGCGCGAAGCTGTGCAACAGTATGCATGGTGTATATCACTGCGGAGGTCTGTCTCTAAACGGGCATTGACCCTATTATGTGTGGTGATCACAAGGCGATCAGTACCTGGAAAAACCTGTGGGTGGTCCGTCATGTCGATGTGATACCGACGGAGACTATGTGTTTGTGTGAGATGTGGTCAAGCTGATGTGATACATGAGAGTAGTGCACGCATTGATAGGTTGGTGGGCGAGGGATCATTGCATTTCTTGTTCCCTCTCTTGTTCCAACTCGATAGCAGCATCCACATCACGTTTCTAAATAATTCATATACTTGAAGAGTTTGTCCATCACTATCACAGTCATCAGATAACATCGGCGACACGTAAGGCATGTTAGTAGAAATGATGAGTGGAATGTTGGGATCCCTGAGCTTCTCCAATTCTCAAGATTTCGATCTGCATAGTTGCCCATATCACGCAATGGCCCGGGTACTTTTTCTCGTCGTGCCGCATAGCCTATGTCATGCATGCATGACCATAGCTCTTCAGGTCAGCCCATTGTGTGTTATATTGTTTGTAGATGAGCGTGTACACGTAGTTGAGTACACGTGATGTATGGTTGTGCGTTCACACGTAATTTATGATCGCCTGTATACCATTATGGAGACTGTGTCTAATTAGGTGTTAGCGCATAGCAGCTACTATTCTTTACTTTGGCCCAGTCGAGGGTCGGTGGTCTGCAATTATGGGTTTTATGTGGTCAGTCAATGACTGTGCGAGTTGGTCTTGACGTCATGTCTTACGGGTAAAGAGTAATTGTAGACATGTTTACCTTTGCTAATAACACATAACGAGATTTGAACCTGTGATTTTACCATTTGCTAATAACACATAACGAGATTTGAACCTGCGATTTTAAAAGTGTATAATACAGCGAATTAACTATCTCGGCCATGTAGGCGGTAATAAATATAGCTGATAAGTTATGTGTGTTGCTGTGTTGGTGCGCTATCAGGCTCGACTCACTCTAGATCTTGTCGTCAGTTCGAGATAACGCGTAACAGCGATTTCACAACTCACGCTCAGAAATAGAGTTACTAAGAGTCGAGATCTTAACGGTGTCGTGGCAGGTCTATCAATAGAGCCACAGAGTCGTCGAATTGCATAGCGGTCCCAGGCTGCAGACTGGGGTTCAAATCCGCTCAAAAGACTAGGTAAGACTATGGCCGGGGCAGGCCCACTGTGACACACACACCCAGTGCGGGTTCAAAGCACCACCATCCGGCTGGAATAGCAACAGTAAGATAGGTAGGATAGTTAGGATAGGTATAAAAGAGATAGGTAGGATAGGTAGGATAGGATCAAAGGATAGGTAGATTAGGTTACAAAAAAAACCAAAAAAAAAAAAAAAAAAACCACAGATAGTAAAACCTCCTCAGGACTGGTCAGAATAGAGAGAGGCCGGCCACTGACCGGTATCCTGAGGAGCTTCTCCCAGACAGTGTGGTCCGCATGGGAGTTCTATATTCGCCACGGCCTTCCATGTCCGGGAGAACACCATCTAGAGGCATACACCAACCATGATCACCTGTCTCAAATGCCTATGCCCCAGGGATTGAGAGGGTGGTGGGGGACACGGATCGCCGAATGGCTGCCAGTTGAGGAGGTGGTATCATTTTGCCAAGTAGTAGGGTCGGAGTCAAAATGATACTACCTCCCTCAACTCGCAGCCGTTCGGCGATCCGTGGTGGCCCCCACCGCCCTCTCAGTCACAGGGGGCATAGCTCCCATCTCCATCTAGTGGCATACACCAACCACATGTCTCAACAACCCTATGCCCCAGGGATTTAGAGGGCGGTGGGGGCCACGGATCGCCGAACGGTTGCCAGTTGAGGGAGGTGGTATCATTTTGACTCCGACCCTACTACTGCTTCCTCTTCCCACTCTGCAAAATAAATCGTGGCAAAATTTGGGCTGAATCGTTTACCCATTGCACATCCACAGATTTGGAGGTAATTTTCACCATTGAATTGAAGATCGTTTCCTTTAAGAATTAGCTCTAATAATTTTAGAATTTCGGTATCTGGTCGATCCGGATCAGGAAATTTGACAAAAGAATTCTTAACAGCATTGACTCCAGCATCAATATCTATATTGGTATACATAGCATCTATGTCTAATGCGACTAAATATGCGTCTTTCCGAATTGACAATTTGGATAATTTTGAAAGAAAGTGTTCTGTATTCTTGAGAAAGCTCTTGTGTCTATTAGCAAAGGGCTTTAAATAGTAATCAGTATATTCTGAAATGCCATAAGACTCACTGCCACAATCTGAAATGATAGGTTGTCCAGGTGGTGTCAATGTATCTAACCAGGCGCTGATTGTGTATGGATTTTAGGCAAGATATAAAATGTCCGATTTTGTGAATTATTCTCACCTACTAGATACTTTAGCTGTTTCTTCTCGATGTATTTATCTGTATGCAATGAATTAAGTATTTCAATGAAACTTTGTCGGTTTTGAGGCCAAATTAAATCATCAAGTTTTCTATAATGCTTGGTGTTAGTTAACTGCCTTTCAGCCTCGCGGATGTAGTTTTCGCTAGAGATAATGACAGGTACTGAAGCTTTATCGGCTGTTTTCATAATAATATTCTGATTTCTACGTAATTTGTTGATAGCCTGTCGCTCGAAAAATGAAAGGTTTTGCTTATTGTTTGTAACTGGCAATGATCTGGCTATACCAGCAACCGTTTTTATGGTTGCCTCAATATTTTCGTCAACTAGCCTATCTGGAGGGTCCCCCCCCCCCACACCGGATTTTCCAGGGAATGCTTTTGACTCTCCATTTCGATTTCGAAAATGATGGGCTATTTTTACTGAATGACCAAAATTAGCTACTTAAATTAGACTTGTGTCTAAAAGCAAATCTAATCCTATTTTTTGTTTTGGCGTTGGTACAAAAGTAAGGCCGCGATCGAGAATCGATTTGTCAGATGGTGAGAGATCATAGTCAGCTGCTAAATTGACAAGGTTTCTTCCTAATCATATATCAGGGGAGCTATTGCGTTGACCCACATTTCGTTTAAACCAAGTACCGTCAGCCAATGGTTACAAACACGATTAGCGGTTTCCTTAGTCCAATGGATTCTATCCGTCTCAACATGAAAATTGGCATCAGAAATTTTAGGGATGACCTTACCAATGCGGCAGTTGGATCTTGCTGATTTGTAGATACGCTTGATACAGTACCGTTGTCTATCTGACAAGCTATCAGAACAGTTAATCTAAGCAAAGTACAACTCCGCAATAGGAAAGCTATTTTTAAATTCTCGAGCCATGAACCCGTCTGTCTGCCTGTCTGCCTGTTTGCCTCTCTGTCGGACTAGTAGTTTCAGAGATATCAAGAAATCCAGAATTGGATCTGATTCAGATCCGGGGCTTTTATTCAGTAGGTCACGACCAAAGTCTGGGAATCTTCTTCCACGCTAGCATTTTTTTTGAGTGCATTAAAATTTGAACCAAATCGGAACTGTAATTTTTCAGATACAGCTCCGGATATACAAAGTCAGGGACAGACAAACCCGAATGCGATACATGTTTTCTAACGGGCTGACCGCATTATTACGGTAATGGACTTTATTAAAGGTTATATTAAGTCGAGCAGTCTAATGATCTTTTAAGCGGTTAACCATTTAATAGCCAAATTTAGTTAAAGGAAAGGACCAGGGAAGTAACAAATTCTCTTGAATGATAATAATCAACATATAGCCGCTAGTAAAAACCGAAATAAATCGGAATAATTTGAAAAAAGCAAATAAATACCATTTATGCCACTCTGGCGGGAACCAATTAGTGACGTAGGTGGTGACGCAGGCGGTGGTCTGGCGTATGCCGAGAGAATAAATGCTACCCGTTACAGACGGTCATATAATCAAGGTTCTTCTCGCGCTAGCCACTACTTCATTAGCCACTACTTCATGCAGGTAAAATACGGTCTAATCTTAAAACAATTTGACTGAAAGCCCTTGTTTCCAGAGACAAGATCTAAATTCAGTTACACGAATTTCAAGATATTCAATAGGCACCATGGTGCGACCTTGGAAACCAGCAATGTATTTTGAAATCATTTTGAAAGAAACTTGTTGCTTCCACCAAAAACAGTGACTTTCAAACATAATGTGTTCAAAATGATCAATATAGTGAACTAACAGTAACGAGTTAATCGCCCTACATCGCCGCCTATAGAGAATACTATTCATACGGCATACGAAACGATATTGAGGTTTGCTTTTGTTATATTCGTCTAGGCGGTATAGCTGCACATACACTTGACACACGGTTAAGCGCTGCTAGATTTAGTAAATGCCTTTTCTCAAATAATCCTGATTCATTTCCATTTTTACTGGTGGTAGTTTAATTAATATTGTATGAAATTACCCGTAAACATCATTTGTTATTTCCCCTTACACCTCCTTTAAGAAAATAAAGATGTTTGCTTATTGAATGCCCATGTGCAGGCCAGGCAAGGACTATTTTTGAAAGCTTACCACTAGAATGAGTGGCTGGATCATCGAGCCACTCATTCCAGTGGTAAATTTTCAAAAATAGTCTTCTCTTGGCCTGCAAATGGACATTAATCAAGACTATCGAAGAGGCCGGTTTTGGCCGGCTTCTGAATGAAAGAGTTAAATGTGTTCTACTCTTTCAATTAGAAAAAAATGAACTTCACTAATCACGTCCTAGAGCCTACAAAAATACTTGGTAAATTGAGATAATTCTATCTTTAGCAGTGTAAACTTTATATATTATATCTCGTCAACACAACATGCCTATTGGACGTGAGTCGCGTTTAGAAATCGCGTGAAGATATATACCAATACACGGTACAAACATGTTTATTTTGTAGTTACTAATATATATATGTTTATATTAAAAGCGCTATACAAAAGACATAGTGAATATAGCAATATGGATGGGATTTTGTCTTGTTCTTAAGATGAATAAATCACACGATTTTATGTGAATAAGACGTAGGGAATGAATCGATAATTCTATCTCCGCTTTATTCATCTGAATATGGGATATACCATAATGAACAAGCAATCACAATACCATTCTCATGACAAACACTACTGTGTTATAGAGAACAGATGTACAATATCTATGATTATCTATCCGATGGCAATCTTCTAGTGTGGATAGCACCAATAATACCACAGTTCAGCCAGTAACTAGCAAATGTTGTGTGCAGAACCTGGGGGACCACCTATATCTGTCACTAAATGAACATAATAGTTATTTGCCGGGTGGACTGTAATCCTATAATGCTTATGGTAGTAGTGTTGGTGGTGGTCGTGGTGGTGGTGGTGGTGGGCACGTGGTGGTCACGTGGTGGTGGTGGCGGTGGTGGTGGTGGTGGTGGTGGTGGGGGTGGTGGTGGTGGTGGTGGTGGTGGTGGTGGTTGTGGTGGTAGTAGTAGTAGTAGTAGTAGTAGTAGTAGTAGTAGTAGTAGTAGTAGTAGTAGTAGTAGTAGTAGTAGTAGTAGTAGTAGTAGTAATAGTAATAGTAGTAGTAGTAGTAGTAGTAGTAGTAGTAGTAGTAGTAGTAGTAGTAGTAGTAGTAGTAGTAGTAGTAGTGGTGGTGGTGGTGGTGGTGGTGGTGGTGGTAGTGGTAGTGGTAGTGGTTGTGGTGGTGGTGGTGGTGGTGGTGGTGGTGGTGGTGAAGGTGTTAGTGGTAGTGGTAGTGGTAGTAGTGGTGGTGGTGGTGGTAGTGGTGGTGGATGTGGTGGCGGTGGTGGTGGTGGTGGTGGTGGTGGTGGTGGTGGTTGTGGTGGGCACGTGGTGGGCTCGTGGTGTTGGTGCCGGTGGAGGTGGTGGTAGGTGTGGCTGTGGTGGTGGTTGTTGTGGCGGTGGTGGTGGTGGTGATAGTGGTAGTGGTAGTGCTGGTGGTAGTAGTAGTAGTAGTAGTAGTAGTAGTAGTAGTAGTAGTAGTAGTAGTAGTAGTAGTAGTAGTAGTAGTAGTAGTAGTAGTAGTAGTAGTAGTAGTAGTAGTAGTAGTAGTAGTGGAGCGCATTTCGTGTCTCCATTTTCTAAAGGTACTCCTCTTAGCTGGCGGATTCCGCCATTTAATAGGTCCTCTTACTGTGGTCAATGCAATACTTTCCCCCCCCCCCCCGCGCCAGTATGCTATTTCTATAGTTCGTTGGCTAGCGCATTATATTTTGGCAAGATCGCTTGAGTGAGTTGATTTTATTCCTTTGTCATTTGTAAGCGCAAGCCTAGTACTTTGATTATATAAATCTTTATAGTCAGTTGGCTGTCCCAGACTAACAAATATATGACTGTAATATGTTAGTATGCATTAGGAGACCACTTTAATCGGTTAGGTGTTAGTGAACCACTTACAAAGTGGTTCAAACTAACAAATATACGACTGTACTATATATTCGTATATTTGTTGGTAGGTGTCAGGGTTTCAAAAGGGGACACTATTTATTTAGTGGTTAGCTCTTTCCCTGACGTCTTGGTATTATATATTTGCATTACCCCTTATATATTGTAGTAGTATGGGTTTCCTCTTTTAATTAAAACACCATGGCAACCTCTTATAAGCGTAACCTGAGTCTTAAAATCACGACAAAGGCTTGGGGCGTTTCAGCAATTGAGGTGTATCATGGATTTGAAGGATGTAGTTGGGGCAGGGCCACGGGTCCTTCAAGGTCTCATTAACGTTTCCAAATATGTATGGAATGTCACCGTAGTTAATGAAAGTGTGAAGGAAAAGTTGCTCGACGAGGTCCTTCTCGTGAAGGGTGAGGTGTGTAATGTGGAGGAAATAGATTCTGATCGTCTATTAGTCAAGATGAAGGTTCCATTAGATATCCCAGATGAACGGGTTGTCAATGAATTGATCAAGTATAGCAAAGTGGACAAAGTAGAACACGAGACCTATCCATTTGATCGAACCTTAGAAAATGGCATCAGAATAATTTGGTTCGAAAAGGTAGTACAACCTCTCCCAAGTAAGGTCACGATAGATGGTCGATTTGTCTTACCATTATGGTACAGGGGGCAAATCAAAGAGTGTAGAATCTGTTTAAGCACAGAACATCTTGCAACAGATTGCCCTAACAAAAACAAATGTCTAGTTTGTGGATCATCTGATCATTTTAAGTGGCGATGCCCGCAGAACAAGTATGTCAAAAAGGGTGCTGATAAAGGTGCAGAGCAAGTTGTCTCTAAAGAGAATGTCATAGAACAGGTAGCTGCTGAGATTGTAGCTGAAATCCATGTTAATGGGAAGCACGTTGCTAAAGAAAATGTCATCGAACCAATAGTTGCTGAGATTGTAGCTGAAGTCCATGTTAATGAGAAGCATGGTGAAAAAACTAGGAATCCAATCGCTGTAGTTGCAGGCGATGAAATAGAGGTTATAGATGAGGGGCTAAGTCTTACTCCAGTAACAAGTCAATCCAAGTCTGATGTCAGAGAGGCACACAAGTTGAAGATGATGATCAATACCCTCTGGAAGAGAGTTTCAATTTAGGACAAGTAAAATTCAGGTAGCAAGATACTGAAACTAACATTGATTTTCCACAGAGTACACGCAATCTATACGATTTAAATAAGTAATTGGTGTCTCGGATCGACTGAGTGGAACAAAGCGACAGAGAGATGGAGATAGTTCTGAATCAGAAATAGAGGAAAGTGATATAGAAGACGATAATATGTCAGTCGCTGAATCCGATATATCCGTTCAAACACAGAGTTCTAAATCACCCGATGAAATGGTCATGTATAGGTCAGAGGCAGGAGAGGTGTTAGTTCCATATGTGACGGCAAAAGGGGTTAAATATAGGCATCTGCATCATGATTCAGATATATTAAAATATATGCATTTGGAAAAAGTTGAGCTAAGTAGTGCAGCGTTTGCGAGTAAAATAGGTAAATGGTCTAAGAGAGGGTCGGAAAAAACAAAATCTAGTTAGCTTAATAATGGCGGTTATACACATCATTTTATTACTTTTTATGCAATTTGCACACTCAATTGTAGAGGCTTAAATAGTGACATAAAGCAACGTCACTTACTAGAGACTCTAAAAAATGAGCAGATTGACATTGATTTGATACAGGAAACAAAAATTCAGAAGTCAGAATCATATGATAATTTAGAAAAGATTTCTAGATCCAGAATATTCTATTCGTTATCTCAAGATAATAGTGCAGGCGTAGCAATTGTTATACTCCCTCGTTGTTCAGCCTATGTAAACATAATCTCTTCAGTATCAGGTGCAAATGGTCGCTGGGTGAGAGTCACGCTAGATATACAACAAAAACGTATCACGTTGCCTTGTATATATGCACCTGCATCTCATCAACTACGTCGTAATTTTTTTAATGAGATGTCTACTAGATAATATCACCGAAAACTTAGTAATGGGTGATTACTTTAATTGTGTCATAGACAAAGAAAATGACAGGAATGCAACTTCAACTTATACTGATACATCACATAGACTCTTAAAAGAAATATGTGATAATGAAAATTTAGTTGACACCTATAGAATATCAAAACCTCATGGTAAAGATCTTACATGGTTTGCGGCAGATGGTAAAGTTGGTTCAAGGATCGACAGAATGTATGTGAATAGTTTGTTGACTGGGTACTGGAGAGATGTTAATGTTAAGCCAGTCGCATTCTCAGATCATAACATGTTTTATGTAACCTTTGCCAATGCTGATTGGGTAACAAAAGGGGTTGGGTTTTGGAAATTAAACACAACACTTTTGGGAGAAGAATTTCATAAGAATAATATAGAGAGTTGTTGGCAGTATTGGATTAATAGGGAAGCATCGTATAAGAGAAAATTGCAATGGTGGGAGGATGTAAAACTGGATTTAAAGTATGTTTCCCGACAGTATGCTATTAGAAAAGCACGGGAAATACGCAAACGCAAGAAAACACTTCATCGATCACTGCTGAAAATTAATGCTAAAGTAAATAATGGTGAAGATAATTATTATGAATTACTGGTTAAAATTAAAAGTAAAATAAGAGATATAGAACAATATGAGTTTGAGGGTGCAAAAATTAGAGCAAGAGCCCAGATGCACGCAGAAGGGGAAAAGCCAACCCGATATTTTTGCTCATTAGAAAAAACACGAGCAATAGATAAGGTGATGTGCTCATTAAACATGCCGGATGGTTCACCCGTCTTTACCAACAATGAAATGAGTACTATTGTAGGCAATTACTATGAGTCATTGTACAAGTCAGAGGGAATTGCTGAAGATGCAGAATTGGATTTGTTAGCAAATATAGACAAAAAGGTGTCAGACACAGGCAGTGAATTTTGTGATCAACCCTTAACACTAGAAGATTTAACTAGATCCCATAAAGGTATGAAACTAGAAACATCACCGGGGTGGGGGGGTGATGGCCTTCCAGTTGAATTTTACCAAACGTTTTGGCACCTTGTAGGGCCAATAATGGAATAATTAGCCATTGAAATTTTTTAGAAAGGCTATTTCCCACCAACTATGGCTAGGGCATACGTAAGGCTAATATATAAACGAAATCACAGACGTTTAATTGAGAATTACAGACCAATTTCTCTACTATGTGTAGACTACAAAATAATATCCAGAGCACTAACATTGAAACCATGTAGTGTTTAGGAGAAATCATTGGAACAGAGCAGACATGTGCTGTACCTAGGAGGACAATTTTAACCATACCATGTTAATAAGAGACCTCATACAATTGGTTGAGAAGGATAGCATCCCTTCAGCTGTGATTGCCTTGGACAACGAAAAGGCATTTGACCGTGTGGAATGGGATTTTCTTTTTAATTCTTTGCAATCGTTTGGGTTAGGCTCAAACTTTATTAAATGGGTTAAGATTTTATATACGGATATCAAGAGTAGCTATTTAGTGAGCAATCAATTATTCAGAGAAATTGTCTCAGAAAGTGGTGTTAGACAGGGGTGTTCCCTATCGCCAGTATTATTTGTTATTATGATGGAATCTCTTGGCATAGCATTGAGGCAAAATAATAACGTTCAAGGCATATGTATTTGTGGCATAGAAAGACCACTTAAGCTGTCACAATATGCTGATGACACAACTGTGTTTGCTAGTTCAAACAATGATTTTGCAATTTTAAACCACGTACTAGAAAAGTTCCAAAATGCATCTGGTTTGAAAATCAATAAAGGAAAATCCAAAGGATTATTTTTGGGGCCATGGAAATAGCAAAATGACAAGCCACTTGAAACCAATTGGTCTAATGATACCATTAAGATGTTAGGCATCTATTTTAGCAGGAAACCGAATACAACACAAAATTGGATTGAACGAGTATCTAAGCTTAAGAGAATATTAGCAAATTGGAAGCATCGTCGTCTTTCAATTTTTGGTAGAGAGTTTGGTGTCAACAACTTGGTATTATCTGGGCTATGGTATACAGCATATGTTGTACACATGCCAAAACATGTAGAAACGGAGGTTAATGAGTTGATATTGTCATTCATATGGGAAGAAAAGAATCATTTAGTTTCACATCGTGTTCTCAATAATGCTAAGTTAGAAGGAGGACTTGATTTAGTTGATATTAAAGTGAAATGTGTTTCTTTAAGGTTAAAATTTTTGAATGATCTTATTACATCAGATGAGACGTGGGCATGTGTTTCATGAGCCCTCATGGACAGAATTGTAGAACCATTTCTGGCGGAGCATGTTTTTACCTCAAAGAAGCCACCTCCGAATAGCCAAATGATACCAGATGTGTTTAAAGATCAAGTTAGGAGTTAGAAATATTTGACGGATACATGCCTCCACCTACGTGCTGGAAGGAAGTACTAGAACAGCAATTGTGGGGCAATAGTAATATATATTATAACAATGCATTACTTTATCTACCGTCCTTTGCAAAATATGGCATTCAACATTTATCTGATATGATACACCCTCAAACACGTAGATGGATTTCAATGCAAGAAGTAGCTAGAAAAACACATATGAGGCATATAGATGTCCAACGGTTGCTAAATAAAATGAAACATGCTGTACCAATTGAATGGTTTCGTCTACCAAATGTAACTAATAATAGTTTGACTCCACAACCTGCATTAGTTCTTGATGATGAGATGCTAAAATACAAGATGAGATCCAAGGAATGGTACTACATTATGAGACGAAAACAAGTAACACCTCCCTTAGCAATTAGGAGATGGGATGACTCAAGCTATAAACCATCCAGTTGGAAAAATGTATGGAAAATCTTACATTCTCCATACATACCAATTATGGCTCATGATTTATTGTGGCGATTAATACATCGACGGCTATGGGTGGGACACCTGACATACAAGGGCAATATTACGACTTCTGATAGGTGTTACTTATGTCATACAGACGAGGAAACAATCAAGCATTTATTTGCGGAATGTCCAATATCGTCACAATTTTGGGACTATATCAGCCAAATCTTGGCACAATTTGGAGCGAAGCCCATTGTTCTAGAAACGCATGTAGTCTTATTTAGAGAATTTGGATCAAGCGATGTAAATATCATTAAGTCTGAAAGGACTATCTTAATAACAATGATAAACATAGGTGTCTGGGCCATTTGGAAACATCGGTGTGCACAGACGAAAAATCCATCTATGGGCAATCACAATAGAGCAATAAAGGCAAAATTTCGTTCATTGATGCTGAATCATATTCCTTGCGAATATTTTAGATTAAAGCAGCATGGTAAAGAAAAAGTATTCAAGGACATATGGTGCAAAACAAACATAGTTTCAATAGAGTTGGGAACTGTAAAAATAAATAAGCCTGCACTAGCTTAAATCATTTAATTACTACAACTGATTTATCTGTGTCTTTTAATTAATCTGTGTCCTGTAATTCATTCTAGTCTGCACTTTGATATTGTTATGTTTAATAATTCATGTTAACAAATAAACAGACTGGGGTAATTTAATAATCAATCGATAAAGTAAGTTGCCATTGAATTATAAAATCGTCCCGGGTAATTTTAGAAACTTGCACAAGGTTTTATAGGGTTATTTGTTCCCGTGTAATTTACAAAACCTTACAACAAAGTAAAGCAAAAATGTAAACAAGAGCGCCTTCTATTTCCATCTATTTTTCTGTAATTTGCCTGCTGACTATATATGTTATGCTACCCAAATGCTACTACGCCCGCTGATCTTTAAAGAATCAGCCCACTGGCGTCAATGATTGACTTATTTGTCATTGATTGACGAGTCACTTTTCATTTGTTGAATAGTTGCACTCGCCACACGGGCCTACTACCACACATGGATTGAATGGTAATTTGCAAAACCTTACAATAAAGTAAATTGAAAATGTAAACAAGAGCGCCATATATTTTTCTGTAATTTGCCTGCCGACTATATGTATTATACTACCCAAATGCTACTACGTCCGCTGATCTTTAAAGAATCAGCCCACTGGCGTCAATGATTGACTTATTTGTCATTGATTGACGAGTCACTTTTCATTTGTTGGATAGTTGCACTCGCCACATTGGTCTACTACTACACCTGGGTTGAATAGCAATGTCTTTGTTAAGTTTTGTTTTGCTATCGGAGCTTTATCAGCCTATTGTTTTGTATCTATACTTTTTAAGCCAAATGTATTTATAGATTGTATTAATGCTCTCTATTCATCTTTTGTTTTGGTGTAATATTAATCAGGCTTACTAGTTCACCAGTGTTTTTTCTGGGGGTTTGCAAGCCTTTTTAAAGGAGTTCCTCCGTGAAGTTTGTCCGACTGCGTCAGCGTCGGTTTTTCAACAAAAAAAAAATGTAGTAGTAGTAGTGCTGCTGATAGTGATAGTGTTAGTAGTAGTAGTTGTAGCAGTAGTAGTAGTAGTAGTAGTAGTAGTAGTAGTAGTAGTAGTAGTAGTAGTAGTAGTAGTAGTAGTAGTTGTAGTAGTAATAGTAGTAGTAGTAGTAGTAGTAGTAGTAGTAGTAGTAGTAGTAGTAGTAGTAGTAGTAGTAGTAGTAGTAGTAGTAGTAGTAGTAGTAGTAGTGGTAGTAGTAGTAGTAGTAGTAGTAGTAGTAGTAGTAGTAGTAGTAGTAGTAGTAGTGCTAGTGATAGTGATAGTAGTAGTAGTAGTAGTAGTAGTAGTAGTAGTAGTAGTAGTAGTAGTAGTAGTAGTAGTAGTAGTAGTAGTAGTAGTAGTAGTAGTAGTAGCTGCACTCGCCATTTGGCCCTACCACTATATTGTGTGCTACATTAAACTACATATGATCTACTTAGCCCGCCGGTCATAAATCGGCTCAATGGCGTCAATGAGTAGCAGTCGCTTTACCACTTGTTGGTTAGCTATGCTCACCATTTGGGCCTACTACTACACGGTGTGCAAACAGTAATGGCTTTGTTGAATTATGTTATGTTTTCAGCTCTTTATTAATTGTGTTTTCTATGTAGTTATACCACAGTTGTGGTATATGATAATAGAGTATTTTACGTGCACTGTTTTGATATGTTAGGTTTGTATTGTTATTCTATTAATAAAGCCTGCTATTTCATCCGATTTTTTATGGGGGTTTGCAAGCCTTTTTTAAAGGAGTTCCTCCGTGAAGTGTATCCGACTGCGTTCACAGATGAAAGATGAAATGGTAATGTACCGATCTGAAAGGGGTGAAGTGTTAGTGCCATATGTAACAGCGAGAGGCATGAAATATCGTCTACTGCACCATGATTCTGATATTTCCAAATATGAATATTTGTTTGTGGTAGAACTAGGAAACATTGAATTCGCAGGAAAATTAGGTAAATGGTCTAAGAAACGAGCTAAAAACCCAAATCAAGTTAATCGAATGATGGCGGTTGTAAACATCATTTTACAAATTATGATTATCTGCACCAGTAGTAGTGTCGGAATTAAAATGATACCACCTCCCTCAACTGGCCACCGTTCGGCGATCCGTGGCCCCCCACCGCCCTCTCAATCCCTGGGGCATAGGTTGTTGAGACATGTGGTTGGTGTATGCCTCTAGGTGGAGGCCCCCAGGGTTGTTGAGACAGGTGGTTGGTGTATGCCTCTAGATGGAGGCCCCCATGGATTGAGAGGGCGGTGGGGCTACCACGGATCCCCGAACGGCTGCCAGTTGAGGGAGGTAGTATCATTTTAATTCCGACACTACTACTACCACACATAATAGGGTCTGAACGCCCATTTAGAGACAAGGTCTTGATGTGATGTCATGCTTCTCAGGCAACGGGTAACGAGTAATCGTCCTCCTGGGGACTACGGCGGAGGCAGCCGTGCCTCCCACAGGGTCTTCAGAGTGCTGAAGGGCAGCTGGTCTATACCCATAGGGGCTCCGACGAAGGCGCCCACGCCTCCCACAGGGGTTTCAGAAATGGATCAATAACGAAACTACATTATTATAGGGAGTTTTGTGGACTGTCATGAAACAAAAAAAAAAATTTTTTAATATAAAACTTCCACGCCCCACCTCTTCTGGAGAATCCCCGCATTATCGCCGGCCCTCTCTGGCCAGCCTCTCTCTCTCTCTCTCTTTCTCTCTCTCTCTCTCTCTGTCTCTGCGGGTTTTTTAGGTGGTTCCCTGTTGCTCCTATTTTTCGTACCGTTTCGAACTTGGTACCATCTAGCTTTTTGAGAGGTTTGAACCATGGGGTTTTTTATTAGAATTCAGCGCTTTTATCAACTGAGCCAACGGGGAACTGATAATTAGATTACAAATAATGATACTTATTTGCTGTGCAATAATAGCAAACAGATCAATTGGACTGATAACACACTGGTAACTACAAAATTACAGTCTATAATATATGTATACTTACTGATGGTAATCTGTAGGCTTATTCCCTCTGCCCTGTGAACCTGTGAATAATGCATCTGAGATAGTCAATTGGTTATATTATATGTTACACTATCGCAGGTTCAATTATCGCCATGAAACTGACAAAACTGTTACAAAGATATAGACCTATATATATTCCAGCCGATGTGTGTGTACCGTTACTGCGTTATCTCGAAGTGACGTCAAGATCTAGAGTGACTGATAAGCGCAGCAATACAGCAACGTGAGAACACATAACATATCAGCTATAATTACTAATGCATACATGGCCGAGGTAGTTAATGCATTGGTTCAAATCCTCGTTTTGTGTTATTAGCAAACTTTAAAATCACAGGTTCAAATCTCGCATTAGCATTTCTGGATAACTCGGCCATTTCTGGTCCGATTCTAAAAAGGTAAAATGTTTTGAAATTCTCCCTTTATTCTGGTCCTGATCGGTACCAAGAACGATGAGAATGAAGTGATTTAAAGAAATCCCCGGTACCAACTCGGTATACACTCTCTCACAATACTGGCACGTGTTGCCAGGGAAGATCTGACGCATGCACATGCGTGCTACGTGTTCTTACGGACTTAGACATTTTAACGAAACCTGTCTCATAGGGCTTTATACACGCGTACTATCCTATCCAGGTGGCATGCTTAGAACCCACCCGGAGTGGTCGTCCCATACCCGGCCTTGCTGGGATGGCCTGTACCCATCCGGCCACTCCGCGCTACATGATCACGTGATTCCATGTCTACAATTACTCTTTACTCGCACAGTCACATAAAACCCATGATTGCAGACCACAGACCATCGACTGGGCCAAAGTCAAGAATAGTAGTTTATTTATCCCACCTGCTACGCGTTAACACCCAATTAGACACAGCATCGATAATGGTATACCACGTGTGAACGCACAACCATACATCATGTGTAAACACTCAACTATGTGTAAACGCTCATCTACAAACATTGTTACACACAATGGGCCTGAGCACCTTGTGATCAACCCCACACACATCTGAACGCCAATTTTAGAGACAAGCATCCACTATCACATTGACACGACGAACCCCCTACAGGTTCCAGGTACTGATCGCCTTGTGACCACCACACATAATAGGGTCTGAACGCCCATTTAGAGACAGGCATCCACAGTGATATACACCATGATTATTGTTGCACAGCTTCACACTATTGCAAAGCAATTTGGCCTTAGAGGCCACTCTAAGGTCAACAAAGCCGACCTGCTCCAGATGATCGGACTGGCAATGAAGACGGGAAGGTTTCCAGCACTTACCAAAGATGATCCTTGGAATCCCCACAAGAAAGCGCAGTGGATATGTGAGCTTCGTCAGTTGGACGAGGCGGTGACTGCTAGCTTGTGAGTCAAGACTGTAGGTAGGCGGATGGCGAACCATCCACTGGAGTGCTTACCTCCCCTACGCAGGATCACTAAGCGAGTGATGAGGGGTGGGGGGCCGAGGTCTGAAGCCTTATTCCGGAGCATGAGGCAAGAAGGTGAACACATTCTCGACCAGTGTCTCGGCGAAAGGGAGACAGAAGATAGAGGACACTGGTCAGTATGCTGGATATTCTTCAGAGGCCAGATCGTGCAAAAGATCCAGCAGACTACCCAGAACGCCTTCTACCTCCGCTACAACCATACCTATCGCATCCGTCACATCGAAGACGGTAAGGTGATGCTCTTCCACAAGAATGCTCCAGGGAGCCCGTGGCTGAACACGATAGGAGCAACTCAGGACTGGGTGGCAGCAAGAGAGCAAGCCCGCCTCGACAAAAACAATATCGATCGACCCAACACCAAGTGGGCTTTCGTTCAATCAATCAATGTTGAGGTCAGGGCTGTCATCAACCGCCAACCTCTGCTTGGAACAGGCCCCCTCCCAGACTGGCTATGACAGAAAAATAGTATGACTGCCCTCGACACCTACAGGGACAACATGTGTCACTGGAGATGTCTAGCAGTCCACAGAGGAGCGGGAGCTGATATAAGTACAGCTCCTGCATGAGAGCTTGCCACACAGGTCTACGGCAAGACAGTGACAGTACCTGCTGTCAGCAAGACCTCGCTGGATCAGCTGGACACGGTAGAGTTCTTCGCCAAGAGCGGGATTCACGTGTATGAACCAACTGAAGAGGGAACCTGGCACTTAATCAGGCAAGCGGCTCACTACCGTGACACCATGACCATCGGTGTGTGGGACCACCACGCCTTCTACATCAAGAACATCTCCAAGCTGGCACATACACCAGTCTGCAGTCACTGTCAGTAGAGGTTTTTACAGGCATGCAATCTTCAACGCCACGCTGATCACTGTACAGGCGGCAAAACAACAATCGTGTGTCCTGGCGAGAAGATTGAGGTGGCACAGTCTGCGTATGTGAAAGCCTTCTATCCATCCCAACCATCCAGTTCAGTGGTTACTCGTTGGATTGAGTATGAGTCGAGAAACACATACACCATGTAGAGTGTGGGAACGGTGGCGAGCATTGGATCAAGGGTGCTCTCGTAGATGGTTATGATCCGACCACCAACACCGTTTACCAGTTCCATGGCTGTTACTGGCATGGGTGCCCACAACACCAGCGAGGTGAGGATGCTGAACAAAGATACCGCAAGACAGTCCTGAGAGAGGAGAAGCTGAGAGCATCTGGATGCACGCTTGTGGCACAGTGGGAGTGCTGTATAAAACGCTGTACAAGTGTCCCTAAACGAGTTCGGACCGTCCCATACCCACAGTTCATAGTTTACCACTTCGAAGCACTCCTAGATGGTATCAAGACTCATCCTACGGAGACTCTCACTATCGAGAGTACTCACATACCTATCGCTGTGTCAGTTGGCTGCTCCTTAGATGGCGCCACGAGTGAGCTCACTCACCTCTGCAATCCTGACCCCAAGGAACTGATCAGAGAGTTCATGCTGGTGATCCAATGGCGAGCATCTCTAATCTGAACAAGGGTTAGGGCACATTACATACCAATAGACCTTGACAAGCTCCCAAAGCAACAGCAGCGACTGATCAACGAGTGGTGTGACCAAGTGACTGTACTGGGGTTCAACTCAGGGTGGTATGAGCTGAACCTCATCACGAAGTACTATGTCGATGAGCTGACTGACAGTATAGGTACGGTGAAAGTCGCCAAGAAGGCTAGTCAGACTATGTTCCTCATAACACCTGAGCTACGGTTTCTCGATGTGCTGAATTACCTCGGCCCAGGAGTCTCGTACGAGGTATGGGTTAAAGCTTATGGGTGTACACAGCAGAAGAGCTGGTTACCATATAAATGGTTTGACACACATGAGAAGCTCAACTATCCAGGGTTTCCTGACAACTCAGCATGGACATCTAAGCTCAAGGGTGGCTACCTCTTGACGCGATCAGAGTGGGAACAGTGTAACCAGGTATTCAGCGTGCATGGAATGCGGACATTCGCCGACTGGCTGCGATACTAGAACAACCTGGACGTCAGTCCATTCATTGTAGCCCTAGAGCGGATGCAGGAGTTCTACACACAATGAGAAATAGTCATCCTCAAAGACGCGGTGTCTCCCCCAGGTGTGTCACTGCAGTACCTCCTATGTGGAACTGCTCAGCACAGGCCGGATGTTAGCCTCCATTCACCAGGCAAGGAAGCCTACGAGATGCTGAAGGGTGCTGTTGTTGGAGGTCCCAGCATCGTGTTCACCAGATACCATGAGGCCGGTGTGACTCGAATCTGCCAGAGTGAG
Source organism: Chaetoderma sp. LZ-2023a (assembly GCA_034401795.1). Classification (NCBI taxonomy): domain Eukaryota; kingdom Metazoa; phylum Mollusca; class Caudofoveata; order Chaetodermatida; family Chaetodermatidae; genus Chaetoderma; species Chaetoderma sp. LZ-2023a. The sequence goes on along the minus strand of CM067364.1, from coordinate 39,075,917 downwards.
CTTGTCTGCCAACGTCTACTCGGCAACGATGCAAATGCTCTGTCAACGATGGCCAAAAAGATGCCATGTGGTAATGAGACAGTGCGCCATTGGTCGGGTGATAGTGGTGTAACTAGCTTTAAGGAGGCTCTCCTAGCAGACAGCTGGTTTGGGTTTGCTGAGGTGGATATAGAGGTCCCCATGGCTCTGTGGGCAAAGTTTGAGGAAATGCCTCCTCTCTTCCATAACGGCGAGATCCCAGTATAGGCAATCTCTTCTGAGATGCTGGCATATCTAGAGCGAACAGGAAGTGTCACACCACCCAGAAACTGGGCTGTGCCCTTTCTGGCAAGAAGCGGCCGCTGTACACCGCGACACTCAAGTGGTATATAACTCATGCCCTGGAGATCACTGCTGTATACCGCACCATAGACTATGAGGCCAAGCGCCCATTCGAGTTGTTCGTGGAGAATGTTACAGAGGCCCGCTGCTTGGGAGATGTAGAAAAAAGCAAAGCGCTCTTGGCAGATCTCTTCAAACTCCTCGGCAACAGTGCCTATGGGAAGCTCATCGAGGCCCTAGAATGTCATAGCAACACCAGCTTCATGAAGGATGAACGCATGGTAGACAAGGCCCTGCGTAGTGCATGGTTCGAAGATCTGGAGGAGATTGGTGAGTCATACGAGCTCCAGAGTCGCAAGCTGAGAATCACAATTCGAAGGCCCTTCCAGGTGGGCATAGCCGTTTATGAGATTGCGAAGCTGCGAATGTTGGAGTTCTACTATGACTTCCTCGATCGCTACGTAGCTCATGACAGCTTTGAATACCTGCAGATGGCTATATGAGTCACCAACCTCGACGACGTCATTCGCCCTGAGATGCGAGCAGAATACCAGGCTCATAAGCGGGACTGTCTAGCTTGGGACAAATGGTCGGGATGGACTCCGGGACTGTTCAAGCTCGAGTTCGAAGGCTCTCGTGGTATGGCTCTCTGATCCAAATGCTACTACGTGGTGAGCGCAGCTGCAAGTAAGTGCTCGGCCAAGGGAATGTCAAGGCGGCAGTATAAGGTCTCTTGGCCGAGGTTCTACAGCACCCTACATGGGGGGGGGGGGTGGACAGAGCTAAAAACCGAGGCATACACATGCGCAACCAGGGTATGGGGACATATGAGGAGGAAAAGCTCGGACTCTCCCCTTACTAAGATAAGCGCCATGTGCTGCCAGATGGTGTCCATACCAAGCCCATCGAGTATCATGTTAGCACCCTAGGTGGTGGTAGCTGTATGTCTGCAGGGACTAGCTGAAGCTCTTCTATGACAAATGGTCCCCTAGGCACTCCATACTGGCATGCCAGGTAGTACAGTGTAGGCCGCCCCTCCGTCTCCACATACCCATCAAGCCTGTGAACATCTTTCGACCAGTTAGGATCTGTTGCACGCCGTCGACCACCTTCCAGCTCACCAGACTCATACAGGTACCGAACCAGAGAATCAGGTTGTAGGCACTCCTCTCCCTTGTTCGCTCCTCTAGAGCTGTGACCAGCAGAGTGTCTGATAGCCTCGACCGGCTTCTTCTCGATTAGCCTAGTAACCTCGGCATTGGATCTCTCCACCACAGCAGGCAGCCCTCTCACCCATACTCTAGAACGTTCCCTCGGCGTGGCCATTTCCTGGGGAACAGTCTCTCGGCCAGTGTCCGATTCCACCGCTCAACGATAGCCTGGGCATGGTGATGCCCTATCTCGCCTCGCCTAACTGCCACACCGTGTTTCCGCATGAGGGGTGCAGTCTCACCTCTGAACTCCTTTTCCTCATCCACCTGCAACAATTCCGGCCACTGGAGCGGATTTTCCGAAGTCTCGTAGACACCCTGGAATGCCTGGGCCACCTGGCCATTTGACTTGTCTGTGAGCGGTACTGCCGCCTTGTACCTGCTGGCGACATCGACGGTGGTGAGGGCATACGTGTAGGTGTTATGACCACCCATGTCATGCGGAAGGAATGGAACATCTGCCTGGTGAACTCGAAATGGGCATGCCTGATGTGCCGTGGACGAGGTCTGTATATCTGCCACATCGCCTGGTGGCTGAGCTACTGGCTAACTGTCTCCAATATGAAGTTGTGGCCATTGCGACGTGCAGCCTCGAGTAGTTGAGGGGACTCACGGTAATATCCATCAGGCTGATAGTAGAGTTCCTCAAGAAAGACGGTTGATAATCTCCCGGATTTCATCACCGATGTCCACTCCCATCCTGTCACGCACGGCCTGGGTGAACTCGAAGCTGACGAACAGATGGCCGTTATTCATTCGACCATCACTGAAGACCTCCTCAAACACTTCCGTACACTGGTGTCTAATCTCTGCTGGATCCTCACTGAACAGTAGTTAAGGGACTTGGCCAGGTCGTACAGCGACGCCATCCTTATATAGTACGGCTTAAATGTTCGGCAGCCCAGATGGCCGTGAGTGCTATGGCAATGTACGGTAGCCAAGAGCCTGCGACTCCAAAGAACGATCAGATTCCCAACTGCTGCCAGCGAACCGATAGAACCTTTTACGTAAGTGCGATAGATTCCTTTCACTCTGTGTACTAGCTTGCGGGATTCAGGTTCTACATCATCATACTCACCACCGACATCGTAGTCTGCATCATAATCCTCCTCATCATAGTCCTCCTCATAGTCCTCGTCATCTATATCCTCGACTGGATCAGCCTCTGGTTTATACATCACTCTGGGGATCCGTCGCTGGGGCAGCTATATAGTAGCTTTAAACTGTAGTCTATAGCATGGCATCCACAATCTTGAATGCGGGCGTGTTTGCCTTAGCGAACTGGGGACTCTACATCGCCAACAAGAAGGTGGCAGAGGTCGAGCATGAGCATCATAACTAGGCGATGAAGAAGCTGTCTAAGGAGAAGTTTGAGTACAGCAAATCACTCGAGCATATGCGTCAGAGGGAGGCACGCCAACGACAGCTCCGAGCTCAGGCCAACCAGAGCATCAAAGAGGCATATGAGAGTCTCGATGAGTACTACGAGCCTGTAAAATATCTGAGCCAACACTCGACTATGAAGAATCGACAGGTCAGAAGACAGCAGAGCTTATAGTAGTGGTGGCAGCTGCAGCTGTGACGACAGGGGTCGTGCTCTACGCACGCTCAAGCTGAATACCTGATGTGTTCGACATGCATACCTTAGCATAGCTAAAGTAAACAACCATCACACCTAATGAGCGAGTCCCAGCTATGAGGTTTCCGATGTTGAAGCTGAGCCAGTTGCCATGATTGGGATGTTCGTCCCCCCGAGGTGGTGACGGCCCCCGAGTGCCGACTCAAGGTCGTTGCTTCCACTGGTTAGTTGCAGAAGCGCAGATGACTTAGTTCTCAGCCTGTAGAGTTGGCAATCAGCCAGTTCGCATACCTCACCAAGAACATTGGTCGCAGCAACCACAAGCTTGAAGTCGTCTAGCATATCCACCTCCTGGATGACTACTCCATTCTGAACCAGGACCCCAACAGCAACACAGTCCGATACCCCACGATGCAATGTCAGCTCTACCCGTTGGTTAGCTGTGGCTTGGTCCTGCTGGTGTTCTCACTCCACATGCTTTTTGGAATCTGTTTGCTTCAGCTCCTGGTCATTCTCGTCATGCCAGACATGAAGTCTTGGAGCATTCATCGTCACCTCTGCGAGCCGCTCAGTGTACACCCGGAGGAACAGCCTATCCTGCATGGCAGCCGGATTCACGTGTGTATTGTCGAGGAGGGATAAGAGTGGAACTGCCATGGGCATCTCGACACCTACCTGTATTGCGAATACCGTGAACCCATCATTGCACCCCACAGCGTAGTACCCCTTTCCCTTCGCTTAGTAGATTGGTCCACGAGCCAGCAGACCTAGGACTTGATACTCATCGTTCACATAGGTTGTGCCCACGGTGATGTTGCTCTGCATGATCTCCCACCTGTTTCGAACCTGCGGGAGCTCTACCTTCTGTTCTATTGTGGTCTGAAACTTGAACTGGAGTGTCATGCTCTTGATCTCGTGGATCTGTGCCGAGATTGCAAAGTCAATGTACTTCCCAGCAGCGGACAACAGGTTCTCATCGTGTATATTGGGTCGAATGACCATCAGGCAGTCCTTCCGAGGATCAAGGCAGTGCGATATCGCGGGTTCAATGGCTCCATCTGGATGTTGCACATACTGCAGCATGGTTAAGCTCGGGGTATATAGAGGTTTTAAACGGCTGCCATGATTGGTAAAGTTCTCCAGCAGCTTGTCTATAGGCAGCAGCACAAGTCGGCATGACAGTCACAGCCACGGCGTGCACTATTCCACTGTGACAGGGTCCGAGGTCTGCTTCGTGACATCTACATTATCAACGAGCGAGCCAAGGTCACACCTCCATCTGATGTGGAGATACTGGCCACCATGGAGGAAGGAGCGCCAGCTTGTAGTACAAAAGAACTCCTGACTCAGATACTCTACAGGAAGTTTGACAGCAGCCAGGGCAGGGCACTCAACCTACATGTTGCCCAAACCAACAGTCCTGTTATTCTAGCTTTCCACAGGGCGAGGGTCGAAGCCAAAGATCTACTAACAGTCGGGAAGTGGGCTGCCGTATTTAGCCTCGATAGCCAGGAAGAACGAGAGATGCTGGATATCCTCCAGTCTATAGCAAATAACTACTTCAGGGATGAGGTCAGTGCCACTGTAGCAGAGAGCCACGACAGCGGTCATGCAGAAGGTATCAGGAGGGGTCACTGTTGGCCGCAAGGAGGCTGTTGAGCACATCTTCAACGAAAGAGGGCGCAGGAAATTGGCCAGTAATCTGCCAGCATTTACGAAATTCCCAGAGAACTACCAGGACTACCTCATCAAATCACCTTGCAAGTCAGATGCTAAGCAGAGAAGTTCTAGACTAAGAGAATCCCGGACAAGGACCCTCAGTGGAAAGGGTTTGTGCGACAGTATGGCCCTGACGAAGTAGCTTCTGACGAAGTAACTTCAGACGAAGGTCCTCAAGCATCTGACGAAGTAGCGGAGACCGCGGACGAGGTTCCTCAGCCTTCTGATGAATGAAACAAGTTGCCGCAGCCGCGACGGGCTGTCAGCGATGACACGTAGAGCAGGCTAGTTTCCTGGCTGGATTCAGCTTGTAGGTGAAGGTCTGCACCTTTTCCAGAGATGGCTTGAAGTGTGACAGCTCACATGTCTTCTTGTTGCTGAAGATGAAGCGGTACAGATCAGCTGCCCTCTGTACATATACGATAAAGTCCCCTTTGGTCTCCTTGAGGGCTAGGCTGTTGTATGTGGTCTCGAGCAGGGCATGTCCACACTTGGAGCTGAAGTATAGCAACCGGGCACTGTGGTGGATTTCCGGTGAGATCTTGTGGGTGTACTTCTGAAAGAGGATGAAGACAGTTATCTTTGTGTGCCAGATGCACCTGGTGATGTTGCTGAGGTAGGTGACTGTCTTCTGGTTCATTGCAGGATCATCGATAACTAGAACAATTGGTTCTGTCACACGGGCTGCCTGCAGCTTCTCCATCAGTGCATGCAGCTTCTGTATCTTGGTGATTGGGCCATTGTACCATTGATCATTACTGTCAACCGCCTCAGCGGCAGAGTCAGACACCAGAAGGACGTATTGAGAGTGTAGATGTTCGGCCAGGAGAGCCTGCAGCAAGATGTTTTTCCCGTGTCCTGACAGGGCAATGATCAGCACCACATGGACAGCATCGGCCGGCCTACTGTCGAATGGTACAGACATGCGTGCGGAGGATGGTTAGCACTTGGTCGGCGATAGCCTCGTCTATATCTGGGAGACTAAACGGCAGTACTTCCTGCGCCAGCTCTTTCACCTGCAGAGCGGGGAATCCTGCACCTCCGGTGGATATGACAGATGCAATGGAGGCGTCAAACAAGAAATCCTAGCAGCAGCTGAGAAGATAGTGTAGAGGGCCTGTGTCAGCACCCACAGTGTCTAGTACATCCAGTATCTGTATGATACATGCACGGGAAGCCATGACTATCCTGTGGTCTTAAACGGCAAACCAAAGAACCCTGACTTCTTCACCTCTGGTAGCTGGAGGCTGGCGGTAGCACCTTTATTCCCATCGACAGTGATATTGCTCACGCCGAGGGTGCCTATCTTGAGATTCTCTCCATCCTGTCGGAATGAGCTCCGTGGTTTCAGGAGATCCATAACCAGGTCCTGTACAAAGAACTCAGCCATAACCTTGATGGCTCCAGCCTCATCGACTCCGACCATACCTCGCATCGTCGCCCTCTCCGTGATGCCCATCCCGATGTATACAGTCTTGGCCTTGTTAATGGCCAATTGTCCTACCGTATTAGTGTTCCCGATGAGATCACGGGCGGGGATGGTACCTCGGATCTCCCGCGGGTCTCCCTTCTCATCGAAGTCTAGGAAGGAGATAGGGGCAACAGTGTCCTCTGAACCGACGCGTGCCTCGCCCAAGTGAGCCAGATCGCCTAGTTCTTTGGTTTCTAGGTCTGTGAGTAGCAGAGTCATAGTGCTATATACAGATGGGTTAAACCTGCTAGTCATACCCCCAGGGAAATAGTTGGCCATAGGAGGACCACGCAGTCGGCCAAGGGAATACGTAGTAGTGCTCAGGGTACTGGCACTCTATGCAGGGGCACACCTTGTGGGCGGTCCACCATTCCTGGGCATTGGCAATCCTCAGTCCGCATGCTCGACTATGAGCTACACACCGCCCTCTGGCATGCCATGCCTCATATGCTGCAGGGGTCTCGTGATCCATCTCTCTCTATTTAGAGGTTTTAACCCTATGCGACGATGATCTCAGCCATTGCACTCGTTGCTAGCCCTAGAACCGCGGCCTCCATTAGTGTAACACGTTCACCCATGATCTTGGTGGCAACAGTGTAGGAGGCACCACTGAGGGCGATCTTTGGGAAGGGGTGAGTTATTCCGAGACAGTGCCCGGCCATCCTACTCACCACTGTAGCGAGGACAGCCACAGTGGCGGCAGGAAGAACCTCATTTCCACCTGTCATCTTCACCACGGCCACATTCACCACCACGTTACTGGCGACATGGACTGCCAGCGGTTTTGCTTTGGTCAGTAGCTTCTGTGTCTTGGTTCGCAGCAGGTTCTCCACCTTCTGAAGACTCGCCTGGCTCTCGGGCAGTGGCTTCACGATCTGTACGTTGACGTCATTATTTAAGCACTGCGTATACAATGCGGTTAAAAAACTGCGTCCACTGTCGAGAGAGCTAATAAGATCTTCCCAATCTGCATCTGCCAGGTGTCTGGGTTGGTACTCAGGAATATTCATCTCCCTATTGAGACATCTTAAACATGTCCGGGCTCATGCTATGCGAGAAGTACTATGAGGTCTTCCGGAGGGAGTTGCAGGACTACACGAAGAAGACACCAGATGAGCTCGCTCAGCTCTCTGGTGCTGAGCTGCCAGAGGAGCTGAAAGCTGTAAAGCTCTCTCTAGGATTTGGTAAGGGACAGATCTGCTTCTTCGAATACCTTATCATGGGCGGGAGTATTGTCGAGCAGGTCCTGCGAGCTAAAGGTTTCTACAAGGATCGGGAGTATCTGTCAGGTGTGTTCCAGCAGTTGCAGACCGCCATGGCCTCACCGGACTCAGAGCTGAACAAGGCTCTGCGATACTACAAGCTGGATAAAGGATGCACTGCAGAACCCTCAAGCCCTTGGATGTGCATCTTGGCAGCGTGTATAGGGGTTGTGGGGCATGCCAAGCTGGTTCAGTGTCTCACCGTGGTCCCCACTGCTACTGTAGAGAGTCAGGATAGTCTTATAGCTGATTTCCTAGTGGCGGAGTAGGCTGATCCCGAGCGCCACGATAGCTAGGCCTGACAACACTCGTAGACCTGCCACAGGAAGCAGTGTCATGTCGACTGGCTGCAGTTTCGGGGTCAGAACCCCTGGAGCTTCCATGTCAACTGGCTGCAGTGTCAGAGTCGGAACGACCGTATGGCCCATACTATTCGTAGGTGTGTTGATGTCAGTGTTGAAGCCGAAGTGGACACAGGGGGAACTCCCATCGACTATCATGTTGTTATAGCCCCTGACTTGGAGGTCCTCGATGTTCATGATCATGTTGCTCGCAATCAACTGTAGGTGTGGTGAAATAGCAAAGTCAAGTTTGCGACAGGCCTTCTGCAACGCCTGGTGGACCTTAGCAATAAGACTACTGGGGTCTGCCACGATGATCATATCATCAACGAGACTGATGAACATGGCTGGACCTCTGCTCTTCTATGGAATGCCGCATCTGGGTCTGTGCTGTAAGGAGGCAGTAGCACAGTTCTTACAGGGACTGGTTGATCTGAATGATCCCTGCTGGTGTGAGGCCTGAGGTGGGGTGTGGGACAAAATACTACCACACATCTGGATAGTCCTGCCGCAAGTCAGTGATATGCATATTTTGCACCAGCGCTCCAGGGTCGGAGTCTGGATCGAACGAGAATGTCGCTGTCTTTAGACGGGATACTCGTTGGGGTGTTCGATAGCGGAATCCTGAGTAGTCACGTCTCGGGTCACCATACATAACCCCTAGACCGCTGTTGTCACAACCATGCCACCGATAGTCTGGGCGAGGACTGAACTCTCTCTGTAGTCTGCTGGCCGCTGAGACGCTATGACTGTTGAGCTGTGGGTCGAAGTCATTTGTATCAGGGAGGCTTGCACCCAGCTCATGGAGGATTTGTCGCACAATGAAGTACACATGGAATCTAAGACAGCTGGCGATGAGCACAGCTTCAGTAGTACAAGAATATGAGTGAAGCAGGGTGGAACTTACTCCACATCATGCCGTGGCACACCACACGGCAAGGTTAAGCTGCTGATTCCAGTATGAGAAGCTTCGAGCAGCCATCCCAGTATGAGCTTGCTTCGCATCCTTGATGGTGATGGGGCAGTTGGTCAGCGGTCATGGGTTGACGGAGAAGCTGGTTCGGGACCATCCATCCACTGTGATGGAGAACGGTGCTAGCTCTGGTATATCATCCAGTAGGCCTCTCAGGCCTGTCAAGGCTGTACCTAGGAGGGGCGGTTGGCTCCGGATGACTGTCGTGAGGTTCAGTGGGAAGGCCATCTATATTGGTGTTCTTAAAGCTACCGTACAGACAGCACACTATTTGTAGTCGTCTCGACTCCAGAGACCAGCAAAGCGACCTCGCCATAACATCTAGTTTTATAGCTCCTCCATATCAACCCACCCGCTGGAGCCTTTGAGGTATTGATGTCGGACGTTAGGTTTCTCCATGTGGTACAGGGCTTGGACCGTCAATATATGGTGGTACTCTTCATCGGTGACCTGGCCATCCTCTAGAGCTTTGCTGACAGACTCGTCAATAGTCCGTAGCATACTTTGTGTCCGTGTCACATACGTAGCATGCTTCTCCAGCCTCCTTGTGATCTGCTGCTGCCCCACCCCCAAGTCGGGATGGCGACGATGGCACCCACCTCTGTAGCGAGAGTAGCCACAGCTGCCACACCAGCACTGGCTCCAATCACACCCGCAGCAGTGGTTGTACGCGTGAGGACGTTGTAGGCTGTCTTATATCGCATGCGCGTCCTGCTGTAATTTCCTGCCCCATGGACGAGATTCTGCCTGATGGCATCTATCTTCTGGAGTTGCCAGTCGCGGATGGTACCGCCCTCGTCAGCCATCAGGGAGGGATATAGTTTTGGTTGCTTCCGCCACTCTGATTTTGCCATAGTATACCTGGAGATTAAACCTGCAGAATCTGTTCATGAGTCATAGAAGGGTTAATTTTGGAGAGCCCGTCGAACCGTGCCAGCTTGCTGGTGTCGAGACAGACGTCTCTTAGACAGTGGGCACCCAGTGCTATGTTGGGTGCCAGTAGCTTTCTGAGACGTGACATCTGGAACATCACCTTATGACCAAGATAGTAGTTCCGCCGCTGGATGGCTTTCTTGGTCTTACACTTCTGCGCCATCTCCTCTTCCCACTGTATGATTTCTGGCCCATCCTCGTCTGCTACATCGCCATAGACATCTGGCTCATAGTCGTATGTGAAGGCATCTGGCTCATCGTCGTCTGTCAAGACTCCTGCGTCCCGCTTACTCTCCTCCAGGAGGTCCTTCCAGTATCGGGAACACTTCACCATTCCTTCGCCTCCTTGCAATGCTGGCAACCTGTTGATACCACCTCTCCGGCTGTAGTCGCTCTCCTTCTAGTTGACAGATCTGTTGCTGTGCGAGCATCTGTGCGGCCATTGGGCAACACTCTATTGGGTTCATAATCTCGGCAAAGGTCAGATATTCCTGGTGTGATATCATGTTGTCATCAGGTCAATGCGTAATAAGAGTGTAAACTCTAAATGAGCGTCCGATATCCCATCCGTGCTGACATATATGTTAATGGAGGGGCTGTCAAACAGGTGATTTACAGGTGTGAACAGGCTAGGACTGATAGCTTTCCATAGGTTGCTGTTGGCACCTGGGAGATACTATATCACGTTCCGGCCGACTTCTACCAGTGAGCTGCTGCGTGCACTGCCCGGAGGTCGATGTAGCACATCGGCGTGTATGTATGTTGTGCCCCGCTGGGGCAGCTCGAAGAGGACCCATTCTATATGGCACTGTACCACCCGTCTCCCCTGCAATTCATATTTGAGAAGAATGAAGTGTGGTACCGCGCTGGACCTGGGCGTGACTGGCAAACATGGTTGCCCCTAGATAGGCCTCCAGCAGTCATTGACATAGAGGTTACTCCCCTCTCCACTGTTGTGAAAAGGGATGGGACAGTTCGAAAGCTCTACAGTCGGGGATCATAGGTGAAGGGGTCTCCCTGATGAGGGTGGGTCAACGGATTGGGGTTACAGGTGGAAAGCTCCTGCTGCGTCGTCTATTCGATGGACCAGAAGAAGCTGTTAACCTCCAGGAGGGCATCCTATGGGTAGATGGTGTGTCCCATGTCTCCAAAGCGAAGGGTTCTGTTAAACTGCTTCAGTGAGTCGAACTCACTAGCCCGCAAACGACCCATATAGTCCTACAGCTATGTTTCTTAGCCAGTGGTAGAGTGGAGCAGCTAGCCCATGCCCCTGAGGGGAAGAAAGTCACTATCGATCCGTATGGAACAGGGCTCGATCCGGCACAGATATTTCTCGAGGGGTTCACTCTGTTCCGTTTAACTCTTCATATATAGCCATGATTCTCATCATACTGCTCGTCCTGGCCTCTACAGCAGTGATACAGGGCACTGAGACTGCCATGATATTGGATGCCAAGTGGGCCCATTTCCGGGATGACCCCCAGTACAATCCTTGGGTCGACCCCTTGCGGAGAAACATTTCGACCGCTTTCACCTACGTGAAGAGATCGAGTCTGCCTGCCACTTCTATGGGGTGGAGAGGGTAGGACGTGGTTGTCTGCTGGAGACCCCTGCTCAGCTCCAGATTCTCTGCGTAACATGTGAACATGCCAGAGTCTGCCGTGGTGCAAATGCTAATCACTTTAGCATCCTACCAGTTGAGCGCTATCAAGGTAGATGGAAGACCATATGGGTGGTTCCCATCATGCCGATGCGACTCTGGCAGAGACTACGTGTTTGTCGGAGCCTGCACAGACTAGAGAGAGGCCGGCCCTTCTGGTGTTGTTGATCACATGGCGATCAGTGGTGTAAATCACTGTGTAGGCTTGTCTCTAAATGGGCGTTCAAACCCTATTATGTGTGGTAGTAGTAGTGTCGGAATTAAAATGATACTACCTCCCTCAACTGGCAGCCGTTCGGCGATCCGTGGTGGCCCCCACCGCCCTCCCAATCCCTGGGGGCCTCCATCTAGAGGCATACACCAACCACATGTCTCAACAACCTATGCCCCAGGGATTGAGAGGGCAGTTGGGGCCACGGATCGCCGAACGGCGGCCAGTTGATGGAGGTGGTATCACTTTAATTCCGACACTACTACTGCACCTTCAATTGCAGAGGATTAAATACCGAATTCAAGCAGCGCCACTTGCTTGAAGAATTAGCAAATGAGAGAGTTGATATTGCTTTTCTACAAGAGACCAAAATTCAAAAAACTGAAGTGAATGAATCTCTCAAATATATTTCAAAAGGGCAGATTTTTTATTCTTTATCACAAGATAATAGTGTGGGAGTGGCCATTCTTATCCTGCCCCGCTGTCTCAACTATGTTGACGTTTTATCGTCGTCATCAGATACAAATAGGCGATGGATTTCTGTATCAATTGATGTACTAAACACAAGTTTAAATTTGATGTGCTTTTATGCACCTACCTCTCATCAATTGCGCCATGAATTTTTAAAAGATGTTTCCACAATAATTCAAGACAGAACGCCTGAAAACCTAATTATGGGTGATGACTTTAATTGCATATTAGATGAGGCTAAAGACAAAAACTCTTGGTCTAATTTTAATGACACATCGCATAATATTTTGAAACACATTTGTGAAAATAAAAGCTTGGTAGACACTTATCGGATTGAAAATCCAGAAGGCCAGGAATTTACTTGGTTTTCAACCAATGGAAGGTTATCTTCAAGGTTAGACAGGGTCCATGTAGCATGATCACAGAAAGGTTACATGTGTAAAACTAATATAAAACCAGTTACTTTCTCTGATCACAATATGTTTTCCATCACATTAGACAATGCAGACTGGGTCTACTAGGAGATGGATTTTGGAAACTTAATGTAGCATTGCTACGAGATAGTTGCTATCGCAAATGTGTGGAAAGTGGTTGGAGGCATTGGGATGAAAGAAGAGGTTCATATGAATGTATACCAGACTGGTGGGAAGATGCTAAATCAGACCTGAAATATATTTCAAGGCAGTATTAGGCAGACTAATGATGGGGTATCACTGTGCTCAAATGTAGAAATGATGGAAACAGTATCCGAATTTTACAAATCATTGTAAAAATCTGAGGGAAGCGATGAAACTGCAACTATAGATGTTTTAGCTAATATAATGAAAGGACTTCCAGATTCATGTCGCGAAAGCTGTAACCAATCAATAACAATTGATGATTTGACAAAATTCCTCAAAGGTATGAAGTTAGAAAAGTCTCCTGGATGCGACCGACTTCCAGTTGAATTTTATCAAACATTCTGGCACATATTTGGGCCAGTATTAGAAGAAATAGCAACCAGCATTTTTAAGCAACGGCATCTCCTGCCATCGATGGCCCAAGCATATGTTCGGCTTATATACAAGAGGGGTGACAGAAATAAAATACAGAATTATAGACCAATCTCTCTACTCTGTGTAGATTATAAGATTATTACGCGGGCACCAACATTAAAACTTGGCGCAGTCCTAGGCGAAGTCATTGATGATGATCAAACCTGCTCTGTGCCAAGAAGATCAATATTAAACAACACTTTGCTTATACGGGACCTTATTCAATTAGTTGAAAAGGAAGGTATCCCAGCAGCAATAATAGCACTTGATAACGAGAAGGCGTTTGACAGACTAGAATGGGATTTCTTGTTTAAGTCTTTAGACCATATTGGCTTTGGTTCAATATTTATTAAATGGGTAAATATTTTATATACTGATATAACAAGTTGCTATTTAGTAAACAATCAGCTATCTGAACCTGTAGTGTTGGAACGAGGTGTCAGACAGGGTTGCTCACTGTCCCCGCTTCTATTCATCATAGCTATGGAATCGTTGGGGGGCACATTGAGGCTACGCAATGACTTTCAAGGAATTTGCATATGTGGCATAGAAAGGCCACTAAAGGTTTCTCAATATGCAGATGATACGACTGTGTTTGCGGGTAAAAATATGGATTGTAGAATTTTAAATGGAGTATTAACAAATTTTCAAAAGGAATCAGGGCTTAAAGTCAATAAAGACAAATATAAGGGCTTATTTTGGGCGATTGGAAGGGCAGAACTGACAATGTGATGGATATTAACTGGTCAAATTATGTCATAAAAATTTTGGGTATTTACTTTAGTAGAGAACAAAATTTATTACTAAACTGGGAAGAAAGGATATCCAAGCTAAAGTGTGTATTACTAAATTTGAAACGACGGCGCCTAACTGTCTTTGGCAGGACATGTGTACTTAATAATTAAATTTTATCCGGACTGTGGTATACTGCTTCTGTAGTTCATATGCCCAAATCAGTAGTGGCAAAGATCAACACGTTACTTTTGTCATTCTTGTGGGAGGACAAAGCCCATTTAGTATCACAGTAAATCGTCACCAATGAAAAGCATGCCGGAAGCCTGGATTTGGTTAATGTTTCAGCAAAGTGTACTTCTTTAAAATTGAAATTCTTGAATAAGTTACTCACTTCAAACTCATCTTGGTCAAGTGTTTCAAGGGCACTTCTCCAAAGGTACGTAGACCCATTTCCAGTAGAATGTTTATTTATATGCAATAACCTGCCACCTAATCATCAAAAGATACCAAATGTATATAAAGAACAGCTCGAAGACTTAAAAATATTTACATGATCAATGCCACAACTCAATTGGGAACAATTGCCACAACTCAACTCGTTGGGAAGATGCCTTAGAGCATCGTCTATGGGGCAACGAGTTGATTCGTGATAATTATGATGTATTATATTTGCCCTCTATGACCAAAAATGGTATTCAATAGTGACGTGACTTGGTAAATCCGAAATCTCGTAAATAGATTGCGATGCAAGATGTAGCAAGAATAACATCAATGAGACATCTTGATGCTCAGCGCTTATTTGTTAGAATAAAGAATGCAATACCTGCTGTATGGTTCAAATTGCCGAAAGCACGTGGCAACATTGATAAGTTGCAACCAACATTAGTATTTATGTCAGAACATTAAAATACAAATGGCATCTAGAGACTGGAATAGAATTCTAATGGAAAGTCGGAGACAGACTCCTATTGTGGTTAGGCATTGGAACAATTTAGGATGCGCGCCAAAGAACTGGAAAAATGCCTGGAAAACACTACATCTACCTTGTCTACCAGGAAATGCACTGGACCTGGCATGGTGATTACTCCATCGAAGGCTATGGGTCAGCTATTTTACTTATATGTGTAAAATAACAAGTACAGACCGGTGCTTATTATGTAATACTGAGGAGGAAACGATAGACCATCTATTTACTCAGTGACGCATAACTACAGGCTTTTGGGTATATATCAATATGCTCCTTGCTAAATTTGGAACCAAATATGTGAATTTAGTGGCTGAAATAATTTTGTTCAAACCATCGGATGAATCATTAATAGCAAGGAGAAAGAATTGTTAATAACCCTGTTATCTGTAGGAGTGTGGGCCATCTGGAAGCATCGGTGTTCAGAGGCCAGAGATAAAACCAGCAACAACCATTAGAGAGCGCCATACAAGCTATATTTTGATCATTGTTGATAAACTGCATTCATTGTAAATTTTACAGGCTAGTAGAACATGGGAGAGAAAGTAGATTTAAAGACGTATGCTGCAAAACTGGCCTAGTATCAATTGAATACGGATATCTAAAAATATCAGAAGCGGAACTTGTATAAGCTAGCACACTCGCTGCTTGCTGTATATTGATGAATGCTATTTTAATTTAATTTAATTGCCTTTACTTTAAAATTTTAATGCCTTAGGAGACTCTAATCTTGACGAATTTCCTAATCGTGGGATCAGTATATTTAAATATCAAATGAGCATTATGTCAATATTCTGGAGGTGATCCGATTGTCAAGTTAACAGAGTGTGATATCTTACAATTAGCTTCCTGTTGTAAATGTTTACTGTAGGTGTATTTGTTCCAGGGTAATTTGCAAAAACTTACAATGAAGTAAATTTGGAATGTGAACCCAAAGCGCCATCTAAGTAGTCATAGTTTGTATACTTTCGCTTTGTGCATTTTATTATATAAAGGCTACTACGTCCGCTGGGCATTTAAGAATCGGCAAACTGGCGACAATTGGTGACTTTTTGTTACTTATTGACCAGTCACCTCGCCACTTGTTGGCGAGCTGCACTCGCCATTTGGCCCTACTACTATACGGTGTGCTACCCTTAACTACATATGATCTACATAGCCTGCCGGTCATGAATCAGCTCAATGGCGTCAATGATTAGCAGTAGTTTACTGCCAATTATTGATGGGTCGCTTTACCACTTGTTTGTTAGCTGTGCTCGCCATTTGGGCTTACTACTACACGGTGTGCAAATAGCAATGGCTTTGTTGAATTATGTTATGTTATCAGCTCTTTATTAATTATGTTTTCTATGTAGTTATGCCACAGTTATGGTATAGGATAATAAAGTAATTTAGCTTGCACTGTTTTGACATGTTAGGTTTGTATTGTTATTCTATTAATAAAGCCTGCTATTTCATCCGAATTTTTATGGAGGTTTGCAGGCCTTTTTAAAGGGGTTCCTCCATCAAGTGTATCCGACTGCGTCAGCGACGGATTTTCCACAATTTAATAGGGCTCCTCTTACTTAATGCAATACATTTCTGCCCGCGCCAGTATGCTATTTCTATAGTTCGTTGGCTAGCTCATTATATCTGGCAAGATTGCTTGAGTGAGTGGATTTAATTCCTTTGTCATTTGTAAGACCAAGCCTAGTTCTTTTATTATATAAACTTGTATAGTCAGTTGGCTGTCCCCGGTCAACTCGAACAGACTAACAAATATATGACTGTAAAATGTTAGTATACACTAGGAAACCACTTTAATCGGTTAGGTGTTAGTGAACCACATAATAAGTCATTCAAACTAACAACTATACGACTGTACTCTCTATTCGTATATTTGTTGGTAGACATCAGGGTTTCAAAAAGGGACACTATTTATTTAGTGTTTAACTCTTTCCCTGACGTCTTGGTATTATATATTTGTATTATCCCCATTATATATTGTAGTAGTATGGTTTTCCTCTTTTTTTTTAAAAACACCATGGCAACCTCCTATAAGCGTACCCTGAGTCTTAAAATCACGACAAAGGCGTGGGGTGTTTCGGCTATTGCGGTGTATCATGGATTGAAGGACGTATATGGGGCAGGCCCATAGGTCATTCAAGGTCTCATTAACGTTTCAACATCTGTATGTAATGTCACTGTGGTTAATGAAAGTGTGAAGGAAAAGTTACTCGATGTACTTGTCATGAAGGGCGATGTGTGTAATGTGCAGGAAATAGAATCTGATCGTTTATTAGTTAAGGTGAAGGTTCCGTTAGAGATCCCAGATGAACGGATTATTAATGAATTGATCAAGTATGGCAAAGTGGAAAATGTAGAACACGAAACCTATCCATTTGATCGAACCTTAGAAAATGGCATCAGAAGAGTTTGGTTCGAGAAGGAGGAACAACCTCTCCCAAGTAAGATCATGTTAGATGGTCGATTTATCTTGCCATTATGGTACAGGTGGACAAATCAAAGAGTGTAGAATCTGCTTAAGCACAGTACATCTTGCAACAGATTGTCATAACAAAAACAAATGTCTCGTTTGTGGGTCATCTGATCATTTCAAGTGGCGATACCTGCAGAACAAATCTGTCAAAAAGGGTGCTGATAAAAGTGCAGAGCAAGTTGCTTCTAAAGAAAATGTCATAGAACCGGCAATTGCTGAGATTGTAGCTGAAGTCCATGTTAATGAGAAGCAAGTTTCTAAAGAATATGTCATAGAACCGGTAGTTTCTGAGAGTGTAGCTGAAGTCCATGTTAATGAGAAGCATGGTGAAAAAACTAAGAATCCAATCGCTGTACTTGCAGGCGATGAAATAGAGGTTCTAGGTGAGGGGCTAAGTCTTACTCCAGTAACAAGTCAATCCAAGTCTGATGTCAGAGAGGTTAATTCCACACAAGTTGAAGATGACCCTTTGGAAGAAAGTTTTAATTTAAGACAAGTAAAATACAGGTCGCAAGATACTGAAACTAACTCTGATTTTCCACTGAGTACATTCAATCTAGACGATTTAAATAATATAGGGAAAGTAATTGGTGTCTCGGATCGATTGAGTGGAACAAAGCGACAGAGAGATGGAGACTGTTCTGAATCAGAAATAGAGGAAAGTGATATAGAAGACGATATTATGTCAGTGGCTGAAACCGATATATCCATTCAAACACAGAGTTCTAAATCACCCGATGAGATGGTCATGTACAGGTCAGAGGCAGGAGATGTGTTAGTTCCATATGTGAGAGCAAACGGGGTTAAATATAGGCATCAGCGTCATGATTCAGACATATTAAAATATAAGCATTTGGAAAAAGTTGAACCAAGTAGTACAGCGTTTGAGAGTGAAATAGATAAATGGCCTAAGAGAGGGTCGAAAAAAACTAAATCTAGTTAGCTTAATAATGGCGGGTGTACACATCATTTTATTACTTTTTATGCTAATTTGTACACTCAACTGTATTGGCTTAAATAGTGACATAAAGCAGGGGCACTTACTAGAGACTCATCAATTAGCAGATTGACATTGCTTTGATACAGGAAACAAAGATTCAGAAGTCAGAATCATATGATAATTTAGAAAAGATTTCTGGATCCAGAATATTCTAATCGTTATCTCAAGATAATAGTGCTGGCATAGCAATTCTTATACTCCCTCGTTGTTCAGCCTATGTAAATATAATCTCTTCAGTATCAGATGCAAATGGTCGCTGGGTGAGATTCACAATAGATATACAACAAACACGTTTCACGTTGCTGTGTATATATGCACCTGCATCTCATCAACTACGTCGTGATCTTTTAATGAGATGTCTTCAACAGCATTAGATAACATCACTGAGAACTTATTAATGGTTGGTGACTTTAATTGTGTCGTAGATAAAGAAAATGACAGAACTGCAACTTCAACTTATATTGATACATCACATAGACTCTTAAATAGGCCCTGACCCTAGCCATGCTGGTAGAAATGTACCCTCAGGAGACATGGATAAGGATCTACACAGATGGATCAGCCAAAGAGGCAATTAGGAGCGGAGGTGCCGGACTGCACATACAGTATCCAAACGGACAACATGAGTCAGCTGCAATACCGACAGTCAAACACTGCACAAATTACAGAGCTGAAGTCGAAGCACTGGTCCATGCAGCTAATACCATCAGCAGAACAGCAGACCCTATTGCACAGATTGTCTTTTTATCTGATGCCCGCTCCGTCCTTGAGGCTATCACCAAAGGTAAGCTGCCACAACGTGAAGAAGCACTACAAACCACCAAACCATCAAATGCTTTCGGATAGCATTGCAGTGGATACCCTCACACTGTGGAGTCCAAGGAAATGAGGAAGCAGACAAGATGGCAAAGGTGGGTGTAGAAGAGAATCAGACAGAAAACATGGTTACACATACAGAGATGAAGACTATCATCAAGTCACTCTATAGAACACCTCAATCAGAAGATGTCTACCATCATCTCTCGAGGCCAGAGCAAGTGACAATTTTTCGTCTCAGAACTGGACATAACAGACTAAACCAACACATGTACAGGCGGTTCCACCTTACGACATCGCCCGATTGTCCTTGTGGAGAAGCAGAACAGACCACAGAGTTGTTGCTGAGAGAGGAGACCATGTCAACCCATTTTCTTGAAAAGCTGTATGGGCCTGTGGAAGAACTGCAGAAAACCACAGATTTCATCTTGAGAACGGCTCTCCAAGTGTGATACCAGCGATCGAAAAGAAGAAGAAGAAGAAGAAGACTCTTAAAACAAATATGTGATAATGAAAATTTAGTTGACACCTATAGAATATCAAAACCCCACGGTAAAGATCTTACATGTTTCTCAGCAGATGGTAAAGTTGGTTCAAGGATCGACAGAATTTATGTGAATTGTTTGTTGACAGGGTACTGGAGAGATGTTAATATTAAACCAGTCGCATTCTCAGATTACAACATGATTTGTGTAGCCTTTGTCAATGCTGACTGGGTAACAAAAGGGGTCGGGGTTTTGGAAATCAAACACAACACGGTTGGGAGAAGAATTTTATAAGAATAATATAGAGAGTTGTTGGCAGTATTGGATTAATAGGGAAGCATCGTATAAGAGAAAATTGCAATGGTGGGAGGATGTAAAACTGGATTTAAAGTATGTTTCCCGACAGTATGCTATTAGAAAAGCACGGGAAATACGCAAACGCAAGAAAACACTTCATCGATCACTGCTGAAAATTAATGCTAAAGTAAATAATGGTGAAGATAATTATTATGAATGCCTGGTTAAAATTAAAATTAAAATAAGAGATATAGAACAATATGAGTTTGAGGGTAAAAAATTAGAACAAGAGCCCGGATGCATGCAGAAGGGGAAAAGCCAACCCGATATTTTTGTGCATTAGAAAAAGCATGGGCAATAGATAAGGTGATGTGCTCATTAAACATGCCGGATTGTTCAACCGTCTTTACTAACAATGAAATGAGTACTATTGTATGCAATTACTATGAGTCATTGTACAAGTCAGAGGGAATTGATGAAGATGCAAAATTGGATTTGCTAGCAAATATAGACAAAAAAGTGTCAGACACAGGCAGTGAATTCTGTGATCAACTCTTAACACTAGAAGATTTAACTAAATCCTTTAAAGGTATGAAACTAGAAAAATCACCTGGGTGTGATGGTCTTCCAGTTGAATTTTATCAACAGTTTTGGCACGTTGTAGGTCCAATAATTTAAGAGTTAGCCACTGAAATTTTTTAGAAAGTCCACTTACCACCAACTTTGGCTAGGGCATACGTAAAGCTAATATATAAACGAGATGACAGGCGTCTAATTCAGAATTACCGACCAATTTCTCTACTATGTGTAGACTACATAATAATATCCAGAGCACTAACATTGAAACATGGTAGTGTTTTAGGAGAAATTATTGGAACAGAGCAGACATGTGCTGTACATAGGAGGACAATTTTAACCAATACCATGTTAATAAGAGACTTTATACAATTGGTTGAGAAGGATAGCATCCCTTCAGCTGTGATTGCATTGGACAAGGAAAAGCCATTTGACCGTGTGGAATGGGATTTTCTTTTTAATTCTTTGCAATCGGTTGGGTTAGGCACAAGCTTTATTCAATGGGTTTGGAGTTTATATACGGATATCAAGAGTAGCTATTTAGTGAACAATCAATTATCCAGAGAAATTGTCTTAGAACGTGGTGTTAGACAATTGTGTTCCCTATCGCCATTATTATTTGTTATTATGATGGAATCCCTTGGTATAGCATTGAGGCAAAATAATAACGTTCAAGGCATATGTATTTGTGGCATAGAAAGACCACTTAAGCTGTCACAATATGCTGATGACACAACTGTGTTTGATAGTTCAAACAATGATTTTACAATTTTAAAGCAAGTAGCAGAAAAGTTCCAAAATGCGTCTGGTTTGAAAATCAATAAAGGAAAATTCAAAGGATTATTTTTGGGGCCATGGAAAGAGCAGAATGATC
Organism: Chaetoderma sp. LZ-2023a; assembly: GCA_034401795.1. NCBI lineage: Eukaryota > Metazoa > Mollusca > Caudofoveata > Chaetodermatida > Chaetodermatidae > Chaetoderma > Chaetoderma sp. LZ-2023a. The sequence goes on along the minus strand of CM067364.1, from coordinate 39,054,505 downwards.
AGCCACTTGAAATCATTTGGTCTAATGATGCCATTAAGATTTTAGGCATCTATTTTAGCAGGAAACCGAATGCAACACAAAATTGGGATGAACGAGTATCTAAGCTTAGGAGAATATTAGCAAATTGGAAGCATCGTCGTCTTTCAATTTTTGGTAGAGTGTTTGTTGTCAACAACTTGATATTATCTGGGCTATGGTATACAGCATATGTTGTACACATGCCAAAACATGTAGAAAAGGAGGTTAACGAGTTGATATTGTCATTCATATGGGAAGAAAAGAGTCATTTAGTTTCCCATCATGTTCTCAATAATTCTAAGTTAGAAGGAGGACTTGATTTAATTGATATTAAAGTGAAATGTGTTTCTTTAAGGCTAACATTTTTTAATGATCTTTTTACATCAGATGCGACGTGGGCATGTGTTTCACGAGCTCTCGTAGAGGGAATTGTAGAACCATTTCTGACGGAGAGCGTTTTTACATCAAAGAAGCCACCTCCGAATAGCCAAATGATACCAGATGGGTTTAAAGATCAAGGTAAGGAGTTAGAAATATTTGACAGATGCATGCCTCCAGCTACGTGCTGAAAGGAAGTACTAGAACAGCAATTGTGGGGCAATAGTAATATATATTATAACAATGCATTACTTTATCTACCGTCCTTTGCAAAATATGGCATTCAACATTTATCTGATATGATACACCCTCAAACACGTAGATGGATTTCAATGCAAGAAGTAGCTAGAAAAACACATATGAGGCATATAGATGTCCAGCGGTTACTAAATAAAATAAAACATGCTGTACCAATTGAATGGTTTCGTCTGCCAAATGTAAATCATAATAGTTTGACTCCGCAACCAGCACTAGTTCTTGATGATGAGATGTTAAAATACAAAATGAGGTCCAAGGAATGGTACCACGTTATGAGACGAAAACAAATAACACCTCCCATTGCAATTAAGAGATGGGATGACTCAAGCTATAAACCATCCAGTTGGAAAAATGTATGGGAAATCTTATATTTTTCATACATACCAAATATGGCTCGTGATTTATTGTGGCGATTACTACATCGACGGCTATGGGTGGGACAATTGACATACAAGTGCAATATAACGATTTCTGATAGGTGTTACTTATGTCAAACAGACGAGGAAACAATCGAGCATTTATTTGCAGAATGTCCAATACCATCACAATTTAGGGAATATATCAGCCAAATCTTGGCACAATTTGGAGCTAAGCCCATTGTTCTAGAAACACATGTAATGTTATTTAGAGAATTTGGATCAAGCGGTGAACATATCGCAAAGTCTGATAAGACGATTTTAATAACAATGCTAACCAAGGGTTTGGGCCAATTGGAAACATCGGTGTGAGCAGGAGAAAAATCTATCTATGGACAATCACAATAGAGCAATAAAGGCAATATTTCGTTCATTGCTGCTGAATCATATTCCTTGCCGATATTTTAGATTAAAACAGCACGGTAAAGAAAAAGTATTCAAAGACATATGGTGCAAAACAAACATAGTTTTAATAAAGTTGGGAACTGTAAAAATAAATGAGCCTGCACTAGCGTAAATCATTCAATTACTATAACTGTTTTATTTGTGTCTTTTAATTAATCTGTGTCTTGTAATTCATTTTAGTCTGCATTTTGATATTGTTATGTTTAATACTTCATGTTAACAAATAAACAGGCTGGGGTAATTTAATAATCAATTGATAAAATAAGTTGCCATTGAATTACAAATTAGTCCCAGGTAATTTTAGAAACTTGCACAGGGTTTATAGGGTTATTTGTTCCCGGGTAATTCATAAAACCTTACAATAAAGCAAATCGAGTAAACAAGAGCGCCATCTATGTTTCTGTAATTTTCCTGCCGACTATATGTGTTATACTACCCAAATGCTACTACGCCCGCTGATCTTTAAACAATCAGCCCACTGGCGTCAATGATTGACTTCTTTGTCATTGATTGACGAGTCACTTATCAAATGTTGGACAGTTGCACTCGCCACATGGGCGTATACCACACCTGGATTGAATAGTAATGCCTTTGTTAAGTTTTGTTTTGGTATCAGATCTTTATCAGCTTATTGTTTCGTATCTATACCGTTTAAGCGGTATAGATTGTATTAATGTTCGTTAGTTAGATATGTTATTTATTTGTTGTTTTGGTTTAATATTAATCAGGCTTACTAGTTCACCCGTCTTTTTCTGCGGGTTTGCAAGCCTTTATAAAGGAGTTCCTCCGTGAAGTTTGTTCGACTCCGTCAGCGTCGGATTTTCAACAACAAAAATAGTGCTAGTAGTAGTAGTAGTTGTAGTAGTTGTAGCAGCAGCAGCAGCAGCAGCAGCAGCAGCAGCAGCAGCACAGAGTCTGAAACATTCACTCTTAAAGCAAGACTTGACCTCTTTATATACGTTAAAAATTAATAAAAACAATTTACCATTTATATTATTTAAAAATAATTTCGACCACAAGTACGTTCTATATATTGATATAAAAGCTTTCTTATAGTCGACGAAGGTGCACTATGGGTATTTGTGTTTTTGATAGGGCTGTAATAACAGAAAACGTGGGCGTGTGGGCTAGCCAGCTCGGAAGTCGTCTTGTTCCTCCCCAATAAGTTCTATACTTTCTGAATAGTTTGTCAGACTATTATAGACGACAGTGATAAAGAGCTTCCAGAAACAGCTAAGTAAAGCGATGCTCCTATAACTATCAGGGTCTCTGTTCTTATGAAATCGGAGTATAATGCCTTTGCAGTGCCGGATTAAGCCTTGCCAGGGCCGGGGGCAAACAATATTTGTGTAGTTTGGTAGATGCGAAAGGCCCACCAAAAGGGGTGTCCAGGGGTCCTCCATCGGAAAATGGTGAAATCTAGATGCTCACAGATGATTTCTCCTGCCAGAGGTAAATATAGATCATCAGCTGGCTGTTAAATTACACTTTTTTTTTAGCAATTTACGTTCATTTTTTTGTCCACTCAATTTTTTTAGCCATTCAGGACTGGATAAAAAACTGAATGAACAAAAAAATGAAATAAAATAGTTAAAAATAGAATAATTTAACAGCCAACTGCACGGCCATATTTACCTCTGGAAGTGCAAGTGGTGCCATCTGAGAGCCTCTAGAAGATAAAAACTAATATTAAACTGTAATACAATCATGAACCATCTGCCTCGTAAAACATCAGAAAAGTCTCAAAACAAAAATAACCCTCTTTAAAAAGAATAGTACTGAAACAATATATAATGGACAAATAAGACAATAGGGCCATATCCAGCTACGCAGTTTCGCTCTTTACAAACGAAAATCGCTCTCGGACATCATGTCCATACAGCTATTCTCGTTTGTAAAAAGAGAAACTGCATAAAACACACTGAAAAAGAAACGTTCACTCAAAAAGAAATGTTTTTGATAGAAAAGATTGGGGGCTGGCCGAGGTCTGGGGCCGGGGGCAAATGCCCCCGCTGCCTCTATTATAATCTGCTACTGTTCCTTTGCCCCTTTCTTTGGGTATGTTTCCAGATTTCGTTAAAATTGGTATAGAATTTGGTCTTGCAGTTGTCTTTGGAATCAAGGGTATGATTGTGGTGGTCCTGCTGCGTGTTATGGTTGTTGTTGTTGTTGTTGTCGTTATTGCTGCTGTTTTCGTTGTTGTTACGGGTGTTTTATGGCTGTGAGTAGTGCTGTTGTTGATGGTTTCCTTGATATTGATGTAGTAGTAGTAGTAGTAGTAGTAGTAGTAGTAGTAGTAGTAGTAGTAGTAGTAGTAGTAGTAGTAGTAGTAATAGTAATAGTAACAGTTAGTAGTAGTAGTAGTAGTAGTAGTAGTAGTAGTAGTAGTAGTAGTAGTAGTAGTAGTAGTAGTAGTAGTAGTGGTTATTGTTGTTGTTGTTGTTATTGTTATTGTTATTGTTGTTGTTGTTGTTGTTGTTGTTGTTGTTGTTGTTGTTGTTGAAATTGTTATACAGTGGCCACTATTAAAGGCGTTGATATATTAACACGTGGCAATGATGATGATGAGCCATGAAAGTGTTAGAGGGCGTGAAATAGTTGGATGTGTGACGAAACGTAGGGTCACTAATTGACCCTTCGTGGCCAATCAAAACACTGCGCTTATACAGTCGTCACTGCTTGAAATGTAGATCTATTATCGGATGTAACAAGGTGTGAAATATCTATGGTGGTGTGGGTCCAAAGCGAGGTAATGTGAGTTATAACACATTCAACCATGCTTATGCTTACGTGAAGAGACAATGTGAGAGTAGATCGCAAGTATGCGCTAAAAGCTTTAACGTTCAGAACATTCATGCAGATCTACCTGTTCCAGCCTGAAGGCGCCCCATATAGCAATGTCAATCTATGCATGTCCAGCCCACCCACCCCATCCCACCCCAGCTCATCTATCAAGGAAACGAAAGTAACGAAATCCTCTATGATCAGTGTCTATGTAAGTCTTTTCCTCACAATCAACTTCTCTCAAGAAGGAAATGTCACACCTGGGGTGGTATTCGACATTGTGAGATAGGAGCTCATTAACTCCCGCTAACCCGCATCTCATGACATAATCATCCTTTCCCAGATTGACGACTTTATCAGAAATATTCATAGTCGCTGTAAGTCTTATATTTTTAAGGTCCTTTCTGGAATAAAATGCATAACTTAGTATTTAATGCTTCCAGACTATTTCTCAATGCGGATTCTCTGTTCCACATCCACAGGAGACTTTTTATCCTTAAGCCTTTGATCAGACCTCTCAAGTGCGTGGAACTTGTAGACGCTAGACAATGTGTTTATGATGCACCATTTTAGTTGGTTGGATGACGTCATTAGGATTAATTAAAACGATGTATGTATCGTACTGTGTTTAAACTGAAAGTAAAAGTAACTAACTTGAACTTGAAGATTCACAGCCTCAGTTCTTTCATTAACATTCCATCTTTAATACTTGTGATGATGCCATACATTCAGCCAAATAAGTTGTATTCGCCGCAGGCTATTGTTAGAATGTTTTCTAGTGAGATTGTTTGATAAGTTTCTCTTCCATAGAATACATAGGTTCCGGTCAATAGGTGCGTCGTGGCTCGTCACCCTCCCCATGACTGTCAGCACCATCGGTCAGATGTGCAGGCTTAACGGTTGTGAATATAAAATGTAGGCATACTGTTTTACTTTTTACTATCAATTGGCATCTCTTAACGATGTGATTTTAAGCGACATACAGAGAGAATGTCTTAATGAAATTTTTAGGAGATATTCCAGAATTTTTTGTCCTAGCTTCACCAGGGCCAAACTTAAGGCAGTGCAACAAGTGCATTTGCACAAGGCCCCCAAAGTTACAGGACCCGCAAAGAGTGACACAAAAATTTACTTTCGTCTTAATTTTGGGAGCCCTACATAACTTCAAGTTACATGCATAGATATCACACCTATAGCATACATTAAAAATTAATTAAATTGTTTCCAAAAGAAAACAATTTTGAACACGATATAAAACAAGCTCCGCAAACTGCGCATAATACCCCGCCATGATGGCATGCCAAGGACGGAGAGCTATCAGAAAAGAGCAATGTTTGACTCACACGTCGATTCTCTGAGGTTTTAAGGCGATCCACTAAAAGGTCATCCAAAAACAAATTTCCAAGATGGCAGCCAGTGGCTGGCAGACATATTCGATTTCACATCATCTACAAATTCGATATGTTTCTTCCTTGTGTCTAGGAATCCTATGAAGTTTCAAAGCGATCCAGTAAAGAAAATTGTAGTTATCGTTCGGAAACCAATTTTCAAGACGGCCGTCGTTGTCTGGCGGCCATCTTGTATTTAGGATCATCGTGAATTTCGATACGTTTCTTCTCCAGGCCAAGTCCAACCACCCTCTACAGTATCAAAGCAATCCGATAAATGGTAATGGAGTTATTGTTCGGAAACCAATTTTCAAGATGGTCGCCGGTGGCTGGAGGCCATCTTGGATTTCGGATTATCATCAATTCCGATCATGTTCTTCCCCATACCTAGTCCAATCACACTATCAAGTTTCAAAGTGATCCAATAGAGACTAACAAAGTTATCATCCGGAAACCAATTTTCAAGATGGCCGCCAGTTCTTGGCGGCCATCTTGGATTTCAGGCGTAGTCTAATCATCTATGACCTTTCAAAGCAATCCGATAAACGACAGTGGAGTTATCATGCGGAAACCTATTTTCAAGTTGGCAGCCTCGTCGGATCATCGTCGATTTCAAAAGGTTTCTTCCTCAGACCTAGTTCAATCGTCTTATGAGGTTTCAAAGCAATCCGATAAACGATAGCAGAGTTATCATGCAGAAACCAATTTTCAAGATATCTGTCTATGGCTGGCGGCCCTCTTGGATTCCAGATCATCGTGGAATTCGAGAGGTTTCTTCCTCAGGCCTAGTCCAGTCATCCCCTAAAGTTTCAAAGCGATCCGATAAACGATAGCGGAGTTATCGTGCAGCAACCTATTTTCAAGATGTCCGCCGATGGCTGGTGGCCATCTTGGATTCCGGATCATCATCGAATTCGATAGGTTTCTTTCTCAGACCTAGTCCAGTCATCCCCTGAGGTTTCAAAGCGATCCGATAAACGATAGCAGAAACCAATTTGCAAGATATCAGCCAGTGACTGGCGGCCATTTTGGATTTCGGATCATTTTCGATTTTGAGATGCCTCTTCTGTAGACCTAGTCCAGTCATTCTCTGTAGTTTCAAAGCAATCCAATAATCGGTAGCGGAGTTATCCTGTGGAAACCACTCCGTTAACCACCCTGCCGCCTGGCCGCATGCGCGCCCACCCGTATACGCCATCACATAATACCCCGCCATTTTTTAGGTGAGGTATAAAAATGTTATGTTGCATATTTTGAACATAATGGATTGGAAGACATTGCAATGTCTTCCAATCCGATTATCGTCAAAATATTCAATAGTCTCTTTTATTTTGTGTTGGAAATATTGTAAGCTATTTCTGAGCTGTACTGTAGCTATTTCTGAGCTGTACTTTATAAGAATGATGTGACCAAATCCCACAACCCTCTGATCTCGGGGGCCCCAACAGCATTACGGTGGCTTCCCGCTATCCTAACGGCAGTTCCGAGGGCCCCAAGTAAGAATTTCAGAAACATTGCACAGGGCCTCCTGAGCCCTAAGTTCTGCTCTGCAGAAAGTGCATTTGACTCGTTGCTCAATTAGACCACGGGCTTTATTGGTCAGTGGCATTAGTTACGCTTGTCCCACTGACAAATGGTGCTTGTCCCATTAGTTAACCGTGTCAGTTACACGTACGTTGTTAGTCAAGGATGATTCCCTCATTAGTAAATAACGATAAGGACCATAGTCACATTGGTCTATGGCAACAGTTATTGCCTTCACGATTGAACAATGGTGCGTGTTATGCATTAGTTACAGTAAATATTTTACAGTTCCTCATCAGCCAGGTGAGCACTATGGCCGTTGGACCATTTATCTAGGCATATTAGCGGTTCAAATTATGTGCGATGTGAGGGCATGCCGAAATAAGTGAAGCAAAAACTGATTACTGGACTGAAAATATAATGGGTTCCACTAAAAAGATTTTAGAAGATTTTAAGCATGTCCTTTAGTAGACACCAATAAAACAAATAAAAGTGATTTCATTCTTCTTACAATTTGTCCTAGGTTATGTCACCTTTTGAGATAGATTGGCCGGACTAATAGCTTCAGATCAGTGTATGTGTGGACAGACGGATGACAAAATACGTGAATGAATGTTATCATTTCGTTCAGCTCAGCTTAGTTCAGCTCAGCATAGAGGATAGGAGAGGCAGGCTTTCGATTGGCCCCATAACTTGGATGTATGCGGACACTCACTACCAACTGGAAAAAAATCGCTTCCAATTGACGGATACGATCATTCAAGTACCTTACGTCATAATATAATTAAAACGCATTACTTGCTAGCTAATTACTTGGGTCCTACACGAAAGTGTCAAAGGCCCAAAATATATGTGTAACGGGAATGTAGACACAGAACTGGATTATATGTTTAGCCCTTTCATGCCGAATTGGTCTTGAGGAATGGTCATTTGCAGACCAAGAGAAGATTTTTTGAAAATGTACCGCCAGAATGGCTGGCTCGGTACCAGAGCCAATCATCCCAGTTGTAAAATTTCAAAAACAGTCTTCTCTTGGCCTACAAATGAACAAATATTTTTATATTCTTGACAAGATTTAGCCATTAAAGGGTTAAGAAGCAGTATTCGTTGATTGATGATATTTTGAATAGAAAACAACCATATAATAACCAGGACATTTGCATTTGTGTCTATTATGAACTCCACTAAGAAATATAGCCGACATGATTATTTTGATGTGTCAATATCGTTGAAATCCATTTTTAGGCTGCATTGAAATTATGCCAATTCGTGAAAAGGATGTATTAAATTAAGTAATAAACGTTCCTTTATGTCATGTCAATAGACCTATCTAGCCTACCGCATCTATTCATTATGTATTTGTGTAGTTCTCTTTACTTTCAAAAATGGAGTAAATTATATAAAAAGAATGAGATTGTATCTTCTCATTATGTTCGTGTTGTTCGCTTTGACCTTTATAACCACGAAATGACAAATTCAGTGTCGTGTGTGCAGTATTATATTGAGATTTTGTAAACTAATTTGTTTGGGAGTTTTGCTATTATACGTTGCCAAATAAGTTATAAAATATTCAAAAGCTTTCCTGGGGTGTTGCCTCTACCTTTTATCCCTCGAATTTATTCAAGAAAATCTCAATTTTATCATAGAAAATGTCTATTTGCAGACGAAGAGAAGACTATTCTTTTAATTCTTATCACTGGAATGACTGGCTCGGTTGTCACGCCAATTATTCCAGTGGTAAATTTTAAAAAATAAGCTTCTCTTGGTCGGCAAAAAGACATTTCTCAAGACCTGTGCTGAAGCCGTTTTTTGTTGATACGTGTTAAATATGAGACAGACGTATTTCAACTGCTAAAGAGGTAATCTTGTCATACGCAACGTCGTGATGATAACGATGACACAGTGTTTGTTTTGATATATAAAAAGGCATGTTTTAAGTCTGAGCTTATCCCGGTTCTCAGTGCCTTGGAATTTTTCTACCCAACATCGACATGATATCAGCCCATTGCGGAGAAGTATCTCCAAGGATTTTCTTCATTACACTTGTATCCATTTCTACACCTGGGTGGATAGTGGTAGCGAGAAATGCATGAATCCACTTTTACCTATGCCTCGTCCATCTCTAGCTAAGCCTCGCCCATACTTTGCGCATGTTGGGATCAACTTGAGCCCTGAATTTCCAGCATTTCCAGAATCTCAATTTCATGGTAACTATACAGGTAAGCTGTTGAATATTGAAAAACTAATTTGAGTGGACACTGTTACTGCCTATGGCAGCAACTACGCCCGGTCAGATTGGTTTCCTAATATTCAACGGAATCAGTGGCGTCGTGCAAAAGGTGCCCGGGAGAGCCTGGGCTCACCCAAGAATATTGACAATAACATTTTTGTATACTAGATATGTTCTGTTATTACGTATAATTTAGGACATTGCTTCTCTGAACAACTATTTCTCAAAATCTTTCGAGTGAAAATACGCAGACCACAATTCCGTGGACACATTGAGGCGAGAATAGTTCTAGTAGATGACTGGTGGATTATTTCACACAAAACATATTTGATTCAGTGCATGGACTCTAGTCCAGTAGAAATCAACAGAAATATAGACTAACCCGAACATTTTGTATAACAGACGATTTTGTACTCCAAAAACTTTTTATGCCTGTCCAGAGTCCACACAAGAAATTCTCACAAATTCACACTTGGGGAAACCTGATTTTTAACACTTTGAAGTTAGGGAACGAAATGTGAAAAATATTTAGCATAAATAGGTAATCTGTTGAGAATTTTATAAAATTAGACCTACTGACAATTGCTATTGTCAATTGTGTATATGACAACAGATCCCAGTCAAATAACCTGTAAGACATTCTAATGTAAATTAAAATTAATCAGTAAAACCTGTCTATAACAACCATATATGATTTGATACATGAGTGTGAATTTCAGAACATGGTACATCAATGTATGGCCAGTTTTTTTAAAGATCTGACGGAGAGAGTTACACATATGGACAGTATGTTGATCGCAACTATGCAGTCAATGATATAAATAATCCTAACGCTATTATTCTTACTATTACAACAATATATAGTCCGGGGTAAATTTAGAAAATGTTACTTGAAGTAAGTTAAGTCGATTCAGTTATAAAACGATAAATATATAGAGTCAAAATTAATGGCTTAGTATAATTATGTCTGACCCTACGCAAGAAAAAACATGTGTTGTATGTAATGTTTCCCATGATAGCAGCAGTTCTAGAAAACTTAGTCATAAAGGGTTTTCAACGCTGCTTGACGCTTCAAAGCTTCGTGGAGATGGTATTGATTTGAAACTATCTCCGTCGAACGAACATTATGTACACGATAAATGCTACAAGAATTATACGTTGCCTAGAAATATTGCAAAAGTGCAACAGCAAAACAGAAACGATGAAGGCATGCGACCATCTACCCCTACACTGTGCTCCGAATCTAATCATTATGCTTACCATACTCATTGTTTGATATGTGCTGAAGAGCTCGACTTGAACGGCATTCTCACATAAGCAATTTTGAATATGTTAGTAAGGGTAAACTCAGTGTAGTCCAGGGAACCTTGTTAAACGCGTGTGGCAAAAGGCACGATTCGTTAGCGAATGATGTTAAAGCAAGAATACTTTTTGCAGGTGACCTATGTGCTGTTAAAGCCAAACATCATCGTCAATGTATGCAAGAATTCATCTCTTGTAGAAACATCAGTTCGTGTGGTGCTTCTGGAAGTAATGCCCGGAACTTTGATGAAATGAATGATGTGGGCTTTAACCATCTATGCAATTGGCTAACAGCATCAGAACAGCAACAGCGCCAGTTCACTTCACACGACCTTCGTACCCAATTGACCACCTACTTGCCAAATGGTGTACCCGCATATAGCATAAAGCACGTCCAGCGTCGTCTGCTTGGCCGATTTGGGACAGATGTGATACTATCCTGGGTTGAAGGCAAGACAAGCGTGGTCACATTGACTGATAGAGCATCTTCTATCATACACGAATCATATGCAGCATCAACCAATGACGAGAGTGAGGAAACTATGCGACTTGTTAGACTGGTGGGATCTATGATTAATCAAACAATTAAAGATATTGATCAACCATCAGATGTGTATCCAGAACCGTCCAGTTTAGACCTTCAAAAGCTTGAAATCGAGGTGCCAGATGCATTGAAACATCTTATTTCATGTATCTATTCTGAACTTCGTAGTGAATCTGCCAAGTTGAAAAATAAACTTAAGATGGTATCTGTATGTCATGTTATCATGCAAGCTATTGGAAAGCAATCATTTGTATCACCACTGCTTCTGTCCATTGGTTTGTTCATCCACCAGTCTACCCGCTCCCGTGTTATCATAGTTATGCTCTCATCCCTGGGACTCAGTGCTTCCTATGACCAGGTAATTGCATTTCAGAGATCTGCAGTTGGAAGCACATCCAGGGTGGAGGGGGTTTCTGTCAATGGGTAGCTGACAATTTTGATTACAACGAGGACACGATTTCTGGTCACGATACAACGCATGTGATGGGGGATCATTTCGTGTCAAACAATGGCATCAACCGAAAGCAGGGCTAACCCAGTTGGGGCAATTAGTCGTTTAAACTATAACTGCTGATGAGATCAAAGAAGCTGGTGATTTTGGGAGCTTCATGCTACCCTACACGTCTTCTAATAAATCCCTAATGACAGATGTAAGGATAAAGACCATTAAACCCATCAGCTTACCTATTGCTATGCACGGTCAATTAGACACATTGTGGTTGTACTCTAGCCTTCTCACAAGTCAGCCACCAAACTGGCAGGGGTTCATGTCTGAAATAACGACATGCAACAATTTCCACTGCATGGCAGTAGTTTACAACCCCATGGTACCTTTGAATCCAGGAACAAATGAAGCTGTATTTAGTACCATGATGCATATGCAGTCCCAATCCCTAAAGGCAGGACTGTGTTGCGCAACCATAACATTTGACCAGCCATTGTACTTAAAAAGCTACAAAATTAAGCAAGATACTCATCCACAGTTTAGGAACATGTATATAAGGCTGGGTGGCTTCCACCAACTAATGTGCTTTCTGGGAGCGGGCTGTAAGATCATGGAGGGGAATGGGATCGATGATTTGTGGGCAACCGTGTATGCTAGGAATTCCCTACCTAGGATAATGGAGGGAAAAGTGTACACAAAGACATTAAGAGCATGCCTCCTAACAGATGCCGCATTGCATCTTTTGCTAATTCAACCCGATGTTGATATAATTTCTCTACAAGGCAGTGCTGCAGACAACACACCCAGCAGTACATATGGTGTATCTGAATTTGCAGAGCTGCAAGATGAAGAAAGTGATGTTGATCCTGATAGCGATGACGCTTCGGATGAGCAAACAACCGAAACAGAAACATGCTGTGAAAGTCAAACACATATGTCAACGGATGATATGGGTCAGAGCTGCGCAATTTATGCGATGCTATTATGTCACATGATATTTCAGTAGACGATGTTTGTGACAGTAACCATTTGCAAGACCTATGTAAGCAAGTTTCTAATTTGAAGGAAAACGTAGAGAAATCAAGAACTGGTAAATTGTGGTCGTTGTTCATGAAATTTGTCGCCATTGTACGATTGTTCATCAGGGCCGAGCGTACTGGTAATTGGCTCCTTCATTTAAATGCGACACAACTAATGTTGCCATTCTTTGCTGCTGCAGGGCACAACAATTACGCAAAGTGTTGTCGCCTTTACCTCCAAGATTCTGATGATCTATGTACTTGTCTGGATGGTCCCATGCACGAAGGGCACTTTGCTGTACGCAGGAATGCTAAACTGTATTGGAGTGGTACCTGGTCTGATATGGCAATTGAACAGAGTCTAATGAGAGCTGGGAAGACACAGGGTGGATTGATCAATATAACGCACAAGGAATCCGCTAGAACAAAATGGCTTCTCACTGCACACATCATAGCACAGTACACACACGCTCTGCGGTCATTGACTGACACGTTCACCAGGACATGGTCGGAACAACACAGAGATGTTCACCCTGCAAATATGAGACGAGATGTAGAAGACATGAAGAAATTCACTCTGTTTCTCAGAGAACACAATCCATTCGCAGTTGAAGACGACCAACTGAGAAATATCGCAACTGGTTTGATTGCAGACCATCATGTTACTGCCGATGATGCCATTGATATTGGTCGAAGAATTCATGAGAAGTTAAATGACAAAAGGTTTGGCGACAGTACGCTAAAGAAAGCAGATCAAGCTGTAACATTTGCTGTCATGCGAAAGGTAGTTAAAGTAGGAAATGAAGATGTCCATATGTCTTCCCAGGAGCTGTACCATCGCTTAATGTCAACTGCATCTGTTTCAGGACCTCCAGACAAAGCGATCTTTGAATACGAGCTTGCAACGGTATGTCCCGCCCTCTTCCACGATGACGGAACGATGAGGAAATCGCAAAAGTCACAGCTGGCGAAGTATATAATTGAAATGAACACATCAATGCTACAGCAAGAGACAACAGAGCCATCTGCAAGAGTATTTGATGGCTGCGCACTTTTGCATCGGATACCATGGCCTAAGGTTGGAACAATGGAGACCGTTTGTAGCTCATTCGTAGCATCAGTAGTACATTATCAGAGGCTTGATGCGCCTGTATGCGTTATATTTGATAACTATCAAACTGAGACCACAAAAGATCAAGAACAGAAGCGACGACGGCTTAATCAAGTTGGCGCTCCTGATGTAGCTGTCCAAGACAACACACCTGTTCCAGGAAACAAAATTGGATTTCTATCAAACAAACGCAACAAGCAGAATACCATAAATTTATTGGCAAAACATTTATCAGATGCAGGTGTTGAGGTGGTACATGCAGTAGATGAAGGCGATGCTGATGTGGTGATTGTAAGGAGAGCATTAGAATTGGCAGGAATTGAAAGAGCAACGATAGTTGTTGCTGACGATACATACATATTGATCTTACTCCTCTATCATGCAAGCACCTCTGTAAATATTTTCCTACAAACAAAGCAACATAAGCTATGCATCACAGTGGCCACAGAGATCTTAGGCAAGGAATTGTGTATGTGCCTGCCATTCGTCCTTAGTATGTCTGGATGTGACACGACATCAGCTTTATATGGCATGGGCAAAGTAAAGCATATGAAAATGATCCAATCTTCACCAACCCTCAGACAAGATGTACTTGCATTTGGCGACATCTCCAGATCAAAGGCGGATATAATGGTTATTGGTGAAAAGTACATTAAGTCTTTGTATAGTGCTGGATCAAGAAGTCCTGGCTTAGACAATCTCAGATACATGACTGCCATCTCTCCTAAGCATGTACCAGTTGAAAGGATGCCACCCACACGTAGGGCAGCATACTTCCATAGCCTTCGGGTTCATCTCCATGCAAGCACATGGCTTCACGTAAAAACTGTGTTAGAGAAAGAAGATCATTACGGACAAGTCAGCAGCGCCTCCGGAGCTACTTCTAAATATAAGGTGCCATTGTAAAAGCAGCACACGTCTGTTTTCCTCGTGTAGTTGCTCCAAGAAAGGCATCCCTGTAGCATACATTGTAAATGTGAAGGTCACTGCCTTAACAGCTCGAAATTTGAAAGTGAAAATGCATAGACAAATTTCAGCCATTCTGCCTGTTCGCTGTGTTTCACAACAGTCGCTCAGTTTGCATTAAATTTATAGTTTATCAAGTGATTTTGATGATGACATACTTTAAACTGTACAACACTTACCAAAACACGGGTTTTTAGAGTCAAAATACATATTATCTGGTTATTGGTCATCGCCTTGGCGGCCATTTTGAATTTCCTCTAAAAAGCATATTTACCCATGTGAGAATTTTGGAGAATTTTTCTGGGATGTATTGTGGGCCATACCGAAGTGATTAAAATAAAAATTTGTCTGTTATACAAAATATCCGGGTCCATGTCAATTTCTACTATACTACTCGTCTGCGGACAGGAATTCTGCATGCAACTTAAATACAATATGCATATTTTCATGTTATATATAATGAAGTTCTAAAACTATCATATCGATATTTCTCATGCCTCTGTTGCATAATATGCCTATACCGAGATTTTAAGGGTTAATATATTGTCGAATCCTGATTAAATAGAAATTACAACCTCTCTGTGTCTTTATCTGAAATATTCCATTTTGTACGATTACACGTTTCATAATAATACATGGCGCATTTCCACACAGGCATAAATGAAATGATAGGACATATTGCACAATTTATTCAGTTTCATCTTCGATCCACAACCTTTCTTATAGATGTGATTGCCCCACTATTTGAATACAACCGCTTATTGCCAATGTTTGTTGTCAAGCAAAACCATATTTACAAAGATATTTATCACAGGTCGTATTGAAGAAGAAGCTGTCGGCGTTATTGAAATAACCCATCTGTTTGTCTGTCCGTCCTGATATTTCTACAAACCATTTGGTGGGATCCAACTAAATTAGCTATGTTAGTTACCTATATGATTGGGTATTGCGTATGGCATTTATACTGAGCTCCGCCCCGGCGAAGGGGGTGGGTGTGCAGGTTCCTGGATAAAAGGTTAAATTTGGTGAAACTGTGGGTATTTGCGATGGCGTACCATTGACTGTGCATCTTACTCTACTGTATCCTCTCGTTTGTACTGGTGGGTGCCGCGGGGAGATGAAGCATTCAGTCCGGGCCAGATGGAATGATTGGACGGTTGATAGGCCACGGTTCTGCAGGGGTTTTGTCACGCCATCAATCTTATTTCTTGATATTGCGTTTGATTTGAATCCTGATTAGCGCATGTTGTATGCTATGAATGCTGATTGGTTGGTATCCATTCTGTTCACGTGTCCGAACCACTTGACACTTTTCTATTTGATGGTGGATTGATGCTGCTCTTATCATTTCCTTGATTGTTTCATTTTTAATCCTGTCTCTTCCGGCCTTATTTACTGCCCTTCCCAAACATCTCATTTCAGAGGTGATGAT
This sequence comes from Chaetoderma sp. LZ-2023a, assembly GCA_034401795.1. Taxonomy (NCBI): domain Eukaryota; kingdom Metazoa; phylum Mollusca; class Caudofoveata; order Chaetodermatida; family Chaetodermatidae; genus Chaetoderma; species Chaetoderma sp. LZ-2023a. The sequence goes on along the minus strand of CM067364.1, from coordinate 39,038,285 downwards.
CTTTCTTTTGATATTTCTGTTTAGAGCCCATGTCTGGTATGTTATGGTAGGTATATCAGCTGCGAATTGGCCACCATACGAATATTTGTTAATGATATGTATGGTCTGGATTCGGATCTCAATCGCCATGTCAATTATTCCGTCATCTGTGAAGCTGCTTTCCTAATGCCTGAATTCAGCCACTTGATTTAGTCGCGTGCCATTGATGTTGGTATTCATCTTGCCATGCTTTCATCTTAATAGCTATAAATATATGTAGATCTGGCTTGCTGACATATAGATTCTCTAAATCTAGACAACTATCTTTCAGGAGAAACTGAGCAAAAACATTATAATTTTGCAGCTAACCGTCTGTCAATATTTATGTCTGAAAATCCAGAAGATGGCCTCTGAAAGAATTCCATTTTTAAAATAATTTTTGGTATGGTTGTGGGTGGGGTTGGAACACATGCCTAATCATCTGCTTGGTCTGCAGTATCAGTTAAACCTCTTGGTTTTAGCATGCAATTCTGTTACTCGGACTAGTTCCCAGCAGTGCTCCCCAAATTTTGTCTTGCACGAAGCCCCTGAACGGAATGTTTAGTAAATTATAAAGACCTAACATTCGTTCAAATGACGGAGTTTTAAAAGGTTCATGACGGACGTAGATACGTCATTCATTACACATTCTGATTGTGACGTCATACTGCATGCGACATAATTCACTGCGGCGTCAAATATCCTACTTGAGAGACAATTTCAATCCATCTCTAGGACCGTTCGTTTGTCTATCATCAGGATCTTTCATTTGGCTGGTGAGAGAACACATACGCGTCTTTATAGTTACGGTAATACTGTATTACTATACAACTTACGCTGGGATACTGTCACTGGTTCGTTTACACAGTTGGCCACAATCCACAGTTTGATATTCATGTCGTGGAGTGCGACCAACTATCCACAACTACATGTAACCGTGCCCAACGCCAAACTCCAACTTACTACCACCCCATGTTCTATTAGAAACATGTGACATCAGTCCATAGGCACAGACCTTGGTGACAAGCAGTTTCACCTGATCCGTGACAACACATTTAGTGTGCACAGTACATATTTAAAGATTAAGTATACCATTAAAGCATGGACACAATATATTCTATAATCCTCTTTCGTATAGGCCTAGGGTGTATGTAATCCGTGGTAGTGTGTGTAAGTCAATGGCGGTGTGTGTCACTGTCAATGTATGTTAGTTCACTTGTGCGTTTATCTGTGGGCGTGGCCTGGTCATTTATTCATGCATGTGATGTGACTGTCCTACGCGCGCGTACCTGGGGTCCTCTGTGTGCTCCTTTATGGGCGTGTGCGCATATCCATTGCTGTCCTGGAGTGTGCTGTATATATTCCATGTCCTGGTGCGCATGTGGTATATGTCTGTTTATGAATCGTGTGGTAAGTTGTGTGTTCTTGTGTGTGGCTTTCTGCGTTTGCTGAACCTCTCCCGTCCTGTGTACCATACATCCATGCACATATATATCGTAGTGATAGTGTGGCCAGCCACGTGTAGAAACCTGAACCCGCAACTGTTCGGGAAGACCGTAGTGTTAATTTGAAATCAAAGATCGAAGATCAAGGTTATCCCTGTGGGATAAAAGTTATCAGTTTCGATCTGACAGAAATGAACTTCCGTTAATGAAAGGCGATCAACAAACATAAACATAGTAGATGGTGACGCATGTCAACGCGTAATGCAACGATGAGCTGTTAACTTGTCCAGTGTCGCCCTAACCCTTTAAAGATCAAGCCGGCCAAAACGTGTATCTGCTGTCATCTTGAAGAATATCCATTTTTAAGGCCAAGAGACGACTATTATTGATAATTTATCAATGGAATGACTGGCTCGGTAGCCGAGCCAGTCATTCCACTGGTAAATTTTCGAAAATAGTTTTCTCTTTCCCTGCGAAGAGACACTAAGCAAAAATTTGGATTTTTCACCATTAAAAGGCCGTTAACCATTTACTCGCCAAGCCTGCCAAAACACCTCTTAAAACGATTTTCCTAAATTCAGAGGTAAATTTACAAAAACAGTCTTCTCTTTACCAGCAAATGGTCATTCACTGAGGAGAATTTTTAGTTTTTTTACAAGAATCTTGACAAATTAAATGGTTAATTTATAAAAGTAGCATTTTGAGCACATTGAGGCGATGTTGTCATGAGAGGGGTTAACAGGACACACACACCCACACACACACGCACGCACGCACGCACGCACGCACGCACCAATCCCCCCCACCATTATATGCCGCCAAAGTTACCAGTTATAAATTGGATAAATATAATGCAAAACGGACACGCACGCTGATTATAAATTAGTCCGATTGTCATAATCATAGCTAAATATCGGCAGGTGTTTGTAGAAGACAGCGCGGCATGGTACTGAGGCAAAGAAAACCATTAAATTATTGAAACATCTATGGTAGAGATCGTAGATTTAGCGATGGTGGTAAATTCTGAGTGGCTTTTTAATCCACGCTTTGATACAGCAATGCTTCTATATCTGAATGAACTTTTCCAATTTATCCATCCATCATATGTCATAATCAACTACGTGACGTGTATGATGACGTCATAATCAATGACGTCGTGAATGACGTAGATAAATACGTCACGAACGCATAATTGGTGACGAACTAAGCGTTGTTGTACGAAATATTTGCCTTTACTATTTAATAAAGATGCTGTTGAATATTTTGAAACGGATTTGCCTTAGGCAGCACCAGCAACCCCAGTAAAATTAGTTTCAAAATATTCAACAGCTTACCTGTTTAGGTTTCTGGAAATTAATAGTCAGTGAGTTCAGGTATCGATCGACGGGTGGGGCTTGGCTAGAGATGAGCTAAAACTAACAAGGTCCATTCGCGCGATCAATAGTTCTCCAACGATACCCTGAATTGATGAATCCAATCTATCACTCGCGTATATGACGTCATACACATTTACGTCACATGTAGTTCACAATCAAAAGCGTAATGAATGACGTAGTTAAGTCATATTTCTGTGTGGAGTATGTAGGCCTACATAGTAATACATATAGGGAAATACAAATTAGGGGAAGGTAGGGAAAATCGGGACGCGGGGCAAAATGGGACAGTCCCCTTCCTCACAAAACGAATGCACAACGCGATGTACAGGCATTTTAGAAACGATATAGACTTCATTTTCGGCTAAGGAATGCAGCGTGTTCTGCATCGCTACTTGATTTTTGCGCATGTTGATATAAGGATCTATGTTACGCAGTGCATTTCTACAGACTTGTCTCAAAAGCAACTCCTACATTAACATGGTTGTTAAATACAAGGTTCATTACCGTATAATATGTCACAAAATAAATTATGCATATGCATTGTAAAATGTCGGGAAATGTGAAAATTTAAGTAAACGATATTCGAGCAAAACGGGACACGCACTTTTTAGGCAAGACGGAAGAGTGTCCCATTGTTCCCCAATAGAAATTGTAAAGAACCAATAAATGCACTACTACTACTACTACTACTGCTGCTGCTGCTGCCGCCGCCGCCGCCGCCGCCGCAGCCGCCTCCGTCGTCGCTGCCGCTACTACTACTACTACTACTGCTGCTGCTACTACTACTACTACTACTGCTACTACTGCTATAATGTCTTTTCTCAAGGGGAAAAAATAGACACACTGTCCCCTTTTTCCCCAGACGTGGGGTAAAAAGGAACATTTCTTTTAAGTTTTTGTCAAACCGATATTTCTTCGAACTCGTTTTCGTTCTTCCTGTATGGCACATAGTCTGGAGTGTAATTAACCATAAGCTGAAAGAGCATAAGTTTTAAACATTAAGGAATAGACGGGTTAGTTTTTATATGGCCCGTTTTGCCCCGCATTCCCCTAATCACCGATTTACATGATTCATGTTTCACCTGAAGGGCACATGTCACGATATATGTATTAACTACTCGAACATCCACTCAGTCACAGTTCAAGACTCTCTACGGTCGAAACATGAGTACGTATACATAATTAAATGTATCACATAAGCAAGCTTGTATTGTATGCCATTGTATAACATTCATTAAACCATTGCATATCTCTATCACGCTAGTGTAATAAAGTCACGTGCTCGTGATACAGGTCGCGAGTAATATATTATTGGGCCGTTCGTTAACTTGACTTTACGAAGCAAAACGAGCTATTGCGAAACCCTGCGCGTCGTCCGGCGGCGGCGGCGGCGGTGGTGATAGCTGCGGAATCGTCGTCCAATTTGCGCTTAGCTCAACTTTTCTGTTTATAGCTCATATTTAGTTAATCATAATGGACCCAAACTTGGTCACAGGTTTCCTTATAATGGCACGGCATCACCCTATGACAATGGGGTCAAAATGGCAACGGTCAAAGTCACTGTGACCTTGATAAAAAAATATTTTTTCAACATTAACATTTTCCCGTTTAGCTCAACTTTTCTGTTTATATCTCATGTTTGGTTTATCATACTGAACTCAAACTTGTGCATAGGCTTCCTTATAATGACATGGCATCACCCAGTGACGTTGCGGTTAAATGGTTAACGGTCAAGGTCACTGTAAAACCCTATTTTTTCAACATTAATATTTTCCGTTTAGCTCAACTTTTCTGTTTATATCTCATGTTTGGTTTATCATACTGGACTCAAACCTTTGTACAGGCGTCCTTATAATGACACGGCATCACCCAATGACCTTGGTGTCAAAAGGTCATGGTCACTGCAACCTTGATAAAAACATTGGGTCTTTCCACATTAACATTTTCCGCTTAGCTCAACTTAGCAGTTTATGTGTAATATTTGATTAATCATTCTGGAACCAAACTTGGACATATGCTTCCTTATAATGGCACATCCCGAAGAGCCAAGTGAGCTTATCCCATGGCGTCAGTACATCGTCCATCCATAGTCCGTCCTCTGTCCGTCAAATCGCTTCTTCTCCTTAACGATTTGATAGATTTCAACCAAATTTGGTTGGAAGGATCCTATGCTGGTAACCTCCAGAAATTCCCTTCAGAATTTTAATTGCCATTTTTGTGGGGGGGGGGTGAAAATCTTAGATATTAGGAAAATGTTACCGGAAATTGCCAAAATGCTACTCCTCCCTAGTTGCTTGACGTAATTCAATCAAATTTGCCTAGACGGATTCTATGGTGCTAGGCTCTAGAACATGTATTCAGAATTTTTTGATTCGGTGAAAATCTTAGAGTTTAGAAAGACATTTACAGAAATCGTCAAAACGCTACTTCTCCTTAGTTGCTTGACATACTTTAACCAAATTTGGCTAGAGGGGCACTATCGTGGTAGTCACCAGAAATTCTGCTCAGAAAATCTTGATTGATCGGTTCTTTGGGTGAAACTCTTAGATTTTATGAAAGGTTTCTCGGAAATTGTCCAACCGCCTCTCCTTATTAACGGCTTGGCGGATTTCAATTAAATTGGGATGTCATGACCCTAGGGGACTATTCTTCAGAACTTGTATACAGAATTTTGATGGGTCAATTTTTCTGGTGGCCATCTTGGATTATTCAGAAATCCTTTAAAACACTGCTCTTCATTGATCAATGGCCTGTTGATCTAATGACAATTTTAATTGGTCAATTTTTTTGGCATGGATCTTAGATTGTCTAGCCGTGTTCCAACATAATTTAAATCGCTACTATTCCTTAGTCAACTGCTAGGTTTCAACCAAACTTGTGTGGAATGATCCTATAACGATAAGCTTCAAGAAATCAGTTCGATTGGTCAATTTCTTTGGCGGTCATCTTGAATTTTACGGAATTTATCCATCATGTTCATTTAAATGCAAATGGTTCAAATGCTAATGGTCCTGATGAACATCACAGTCCCTTGTGCCTCTTGTTGATAAGTGTATCTGTCTATATTTATTTTATGTTTGAAGTCCAGCTTCATAAATCATTGTAAAGTCGAGCTTCATGGTTGCATTGCAACTACATTTCCGGTTGTTATTGTCGTCGCCGTCGTCATTGTCGTCGTCGTCGTAGTCGACGTCGTTGTTGCTGCTACCTGTTTAGATCGTTCAATGTCATGATGCAGTATAATGGTTCACGTTGATACAAACATTGAAAGCAGAGCTATCACAAAGAGTCTGTACTAATATAAAATAAAATAAAATCCAACCAACATGTGCACTCAGTCACAGAAAATAGCCTCTATATCTTAGCGAACAAGTGATATTTCTAATTACTTGAGGTATATAATCGTGCGAGGCATCGAGAAGAAGGTGAATCATCATCTCAACACCGTCACAGATGTACGACAGTTGCATCACTTGTAAGCATGCATACATAATCTCCCTTGCAATCTGCCTGTGTGGTTCAAGTACAGCACATCTGAGCAAAAAATGCTTTCTCTCTTCAGATTCTACATTACACAATGGACAGGTTGAGACCGTTGTGTGCTGATTGCTTTTGAATAATTCTTCATGCAGCTGAACCTTGTATGAACCTGTGCTTTTGATGTCTTTGCCTTCACGAAGACCCTTTTGTCTCATATAGGAAGTGTGTTGCTGACTTTCATGCTACTGATTACGGTGTGAGCGTTTCAACGGGTATATACCTCAGAGACGGCAATGTTTGGGCTTCCAGTCGGGCTTTTGATGTCCATGGCTCAGAGATGGCATTGTCAACTTCTCTCTTCCATAAATTGTTTGATGGCCTTAATAACAGAAGTGAAGGAGAACTTGGGAGCATATACATTGCTAATAGTCCAGTAGAAATCAACAGAAATATAGGCTAACCCGGACATTTTGAATAACAGACGATTTTGTGTTCCAAACACTTTTTATGACTGTCCAGAGTCCACACAAGAAATTCTCACAAATTCACACTTGGGGAAACCTGATCTTTAACCCTTTGAAGTTAGGGAACGAAATGTGAAAAATATTTAGCATAAATAGGTAATCTGTTGAGAATTTTATAAAATTAGACCTAATGACAATTGCTATTGTCAATTGTGTATATGACAACAGATCCCAGTCAAATAACCTGTAAGACATACTAATGTAAATTAAAATTAATCAGTAAAACCTGTCTATAACAACCATATATGAGTTGATACATGAGTGTGAATTCCAGAACATGGTACATCAATGTATGGCCAGTTTTTTTAAAGATCTGACGGACAGAGTTACACATATGGACAGCATGTTGATCGCAACTATGCAGTCAATGATATAAATATTCCTAACGCTAATATTCTTACTATTACAATAATATATAGTCCGGGGTAAATTTAGAAAATGTTACTTGAAGTAAGTTAAGTCGATTCAATTATAAAACGATAAATATATAGAGTCGAAATCACATTGTTCATACTAATTAATGGTTTAGTACAATTATGTCTGACCCTACGCAAGAAAAAACATGTGTTGTATGTAATGTTTCCCATGATAGCAGCAGTTCCAGAAAACTTAGTCATAAAGGGCTTTCAACGCTGCTTGACGCTTCAAAGCTTCGTGGAGATGGTATTGATTTGAAACTATCTCCGTCGAACGAACATTATGTACACGATAAATGCTACAAAAATTACACGTTGCCTAGGAATATTGCAAAAGTGCAACAGCAAAACAGAAACGATGAAGGAGTGCGACCATCTACCCCTACACTGCGCTCCGAATCAAATCATTATGATTACCATACTCATTGTTTGATATGTGCTGAAGAGCTGGACTTTGATGCTGTCCGTCGTCACCCTGAACGGCATTCCCACATAAGCAATACTGAATATATTAGTACGGGTAGACTCAGTGTAGTCCAGGGAACCTTGTTAAACACGTGTGGCAAAAGGCACGATTGGTTAGCGAATGATGTTAAAGCAAGAATACTTTTTGCAGTTGGAAGCACATCCGTTGAAGACCTGTGTCCTGGGCTCGTGGAGAAGAAGGATTGAGGGAATTTCTGTCAATGGGTAGCTGACAATTTTGATTACAACGAGGACACGATTTCTGGTCACGAGACAATGCATGTGATGAGGGTCAGTTCGTGTCAAACAATGGCATCAACCGGAAGCAGGGCTAACCAAGTTGGGGCAATATGTCGTAAAACTATAACTGCTGATGAGATCAAAGAAGCTGGTGATTTTGGGAGCTTCATGCTACCCTACACGTCTTCTAATAAATCCCTAATGGCAGATGTAGGGATAAAGACCATTAACCCCATTAGCTTACCTATTGCTATGCACGGTCAATTAGACACATTGTGGTTGTACTCTAGCCTTCTCGCAAGTCAGCCACCAAACTGGCAGGGGTTCATGTCTGAAATAACGAGATGCAACAATTTCCACTGCATGGCAGTAGTTTACAACCCCATGGTACCTTTGACTCCAGAAACAATTGAAGCTGTATATAGTACCATGATGTATGTGCAGTCCCAATCCCTAAAGGCAGGACTGTGTTGCGCAACCATAACATTTGACCAGCCATTGTACATAAAAAGATACAAAATTAAGCAAGACACTCATCCACAGTTTAGGAATATGTATATAAGGCTGGGTGGCTTCCACCAACTAATGTCCTTTCTTGGAGCGGGCTGCACGATCATGGAGGGGAGTGGGATCGATGATTTGTGGGCAACCGTGTATGCTAGGAATTCCCTACCTAGGATAATGGAGGGAAAGGCCTACACAAAGATAGATTGCCGCATTGCATCTTTTGCTAATTCAACCCGATGTTGATATAATTTCTCTACAAGGCAGTGCTGCCGATAACACACCCAGCAGTACATATGGTGAATCTGAATTTGCAGAGCTGCAAGATGAAGAATGTGATGTTGATCCTGATAGCGATGACGCTTCGGATGAGCAAACAACCGAAACAGAAACATGCTGTGAAAGTCAAACACATATGTCAACGGATGATATGTGGTCAGAGCTGCGCAATTTATACGGTGCTATTATGTCACATGATATTTCAGCAGACGATGTTTGTGACAATGACCATTTGCAAGACCTATGTAAGCAAGTTTCTAATTCGAAGGAAAACGTAGAGAAATCAAGAACTGGTAAATTGTGGTCGTTGTTCATGGAATTTGTCGCCATTGTACGATTGTTCATCAGGGCTGAGCGTACTGGTAATTGGCTCCTTCATTTAAAGGCGACACAACTAATGTTGCCATTCCTTTCTGCTGCATGGCACAACAATTACACAAAGTGTTGTCGCCTTTACCTCCAAGATTCTGATGATCTATGTACTTGTCTGGATGGTCCCATGCACGAAGGGCACTTTGCTGTACACAGGAATGCTAAACTGTATTGGAGTGGTACCTGGTCTGATATGGCAATTGAACAGAGTCTAATGAGAGCTGGGAAGACACAGGGTGGATTGATCAATATAACGCACAAGGAATCCGTTACAACAAAATGGCTTCTCACTGCACACATCATAGCACAGTACACACACGCTCTGCGGTCATTGACTGACACGTTCACCGGGACATGGTCGGAACAACCCAGAGATATTCACCCTGCAAATATGAGACGAGATGTAGAAGACATGAAGAAATTCACTCTGTTTCTCAGAGAACACAATCCATTCGCAGTTGAAGACGACCAACTGAGAAATATCGCAACTGGTTTGATTGCAGACCATCGTGTTACTGCCGATGATGCCATTGATATTGGTCGAAGAATTCATGAGAAGTTAAATGAGAAAAGGTTTGGCGACATTACGCTAAAGAAAGCAGATCAAGCTGTAACATTTGCTGTCATGCGAAAGGTAGTAAATGAAGATCTCCATATGTCTTCCCAGGAGCTGTACCATCGCTTAATGTCAACTGCATCTGTTTCAGGACCTCCAGACAAAGCGATCTTTGAATACGAGCTTGCAACGGTATGTCCCACCCTCTTCCACGATGACGGAACTATGAGGAAATTGCAAAAGTCACAACTGGCGAAGTATATAATTGAAATGAACACATCAATGCTACAGCAAGAGACAACAGAACCAGCTGCAAGAGTATTTGATGGCTGCGCACTTTTGCATCGGATACCATGGCCTAAGGTTGGAGCAATAGAGACCGTTTGTAGCTCATTCGTAGCATCAGTAGTACATTATCTGAGGCTTAATGCGCCTGTATGCGTTATATTTGATAACTATCAAACTGAGACCACAAAAGATCAAGAACAGAAGCGACGACAGCTTAATCAAGTTGGCGCTCCTGATGTAGCTGTCCAAGACAGCACACCTGTTCCAGAAAACAAAACTGGATTTCTATCAAACAAACGCAACAAGCAGAATACCATAAATCTGTTGGCAAAACAATTATCAGATGCAGGTGTTGAGGTGGTACATGCAGTAGATGAAGGCGATGCTGATGTGGTGATTGTAAAGAGAGCATTAGAATTGGCAGGAACTGAAAGAACAACGATAGTTGTTGCTGACGATACAGACATATTGATCTTACTCCTCTATCATGCAAGCACCTCTGTAAATATTTTCCTACAAACAAAGCAACATAAGCTATGCATCACAGTGGCGACAGAGATCTTAGGCAAGGAATTGTGTATGTGCCTGCCATTCGTCCATAGTATGTCTGGATGTGACACGACATCAGCTTTATATGGCATGGGCAAAGTAAAGCATATGGAAATGATCCAATCTTCACCAACCCTCAGACAAGATGTACTTGCATTTGGCGACATCTCCAGATCAAAGGCGGATATAATGGTTATTGGTGAAAAGTACATTAAGTCTTTGTATAGTGCTGGATCAAGAAGTTCTGGCTTAGACAATCTCAGATACATGACTGCCATCTCTCCTAAGCATGTACCAGTTGAAATGATACCACCCACACGTAGGGCAGCATACTTCCATAGCCTTCGGGTTCATCTCCAAGCAAGCACATGGCTTCACGTAAAAACTGTGTTAGAGAAAGAAGATCATTACGGACAAGTCAGCAGCGCCTCCGGAGCTACTTCTAAATATAAGGTGCCAGTGTAAAAGCAGCACACGTCTGTGTTCCTCGTGTAGTTGCTCCAAGAAAGGCATTCCCTGTAGCATACATTGTAAATGTGAAGGTCACTGCCTTAACAGCTCGAAATTTGAAAATGAAAATGCATAGACAAATTTCAGCCATTCTGCCTGTTCGCTGTATTTCACAACAGTCGCTCAGTTTGCATTAAATTTATAGTTTATCACGTGATTTTCATGATGACATACTTTAATCTGTACAACACTTACCAAAACACGGGTTTTTAGCGTCAAAATACATATTATCTGGTTATTGGTCATCGCCTTGGCGGCCATTTTGAATTTCCTCTAAAAAACATATTTCCCCATGTGTGAATTTTGGAGAATTTTTCTGGGATGTATTTTGGGCCATACCGAAGTGATTAAAACAAAAATGTGTCTGTTATACAAAATGTCCGGGTCCATGTCAATTTTTACTGTACTATAAGGTTTCATCTACGTATATAATCAAGCTTACGTGATCTTTTCGTAGCAATCTGATATACCACACAATCTTGGTCAGCAATAACACTCTGATAAAGAGGGAGAACACGTCGATTACCTTCAGCTTCCACTGGTAGAAGCCCAAGTAACCCTCGAACTGCAATGTTTGTCGCACGTGTTTGGAAGTCCCTGAAGTTGAAGCAACTTCGATAATTGAAAGATTTCCAGTTTGGAAAGTAACTTTGAATTATGTTTCGGTAATTCGGTACCATAAATTAATCTAAGTAGTATGAAAATTTGAAAGATCTTATGTGAGATTGCATGGGAGACACTCTGCAGTCCCGCACCATTCAGCGCATATAGCGCTCTAGTAGCAATGTTGATACTTTTAATGAGCATTAAGATCGTGTGCAGCACCACGCAAGATACCGAAATGAGTCATTTCCATTTCCGTAGGGATACTCTCTCCACTCAACAAGAGAGAGAGAAAGGCAATAATAGTTGAGTCGACATATGAGACAAAGCCAAACTTAGCTGTATAACATGATATTTTGTCAGCCTTCAGATGGCTGGAAACAATATTCAGTATAATCTGTGCATCGGGTGATTTTGTGTTTGCGGTTATAGCAATGTCATCAGCAGTAGTTGGTACACTGCAGCAAACCGTACAAATTTTTGCTCCAAGATTTACTTCTGTAATGTTGTGTAGGACATCATTGCTGTCAATCTTAAATAGTGCATGTGAAATACCACCACCCTGCATCATACCCTGAAGTATTCTATATGATGATGAGAGCTGACCGTTCCATTTGATGTTGCAGCTGAAATCGGTATACCAATCATGCATTGCATAGCAACGATGATGTAACAACTAACAACACCGCCTGTAACGTAATTTTACTACAGTTAAAATGTTGTAGAATGAAACAAATTGATTAATTTTAATAGAAAGCTCAGAAATTTTAAAAAGATATGAATTAGAAACAATTTAAGACATGAGCTAATGCATGCTGTGGGAGAGTTTACAGAGTAATTACTACATGTTGTATCCACACCTTCACCCTTTTATAACTAAATTTCTTCGAAAAAATTTAATATTTATTTATTGAATGTCCATTTGCAGGCCAAGAGAAGACTATCTTTTGAAAATTTAACACTGTAATGACTGGTTCGGTTACCGAGCCAGTCATTTCAGTGGTAAAATTTCAAAAATAGTCTTCTCTTGACCTCTAAATGGACATTACTCAAAACCACTACAGAGGCCGGATTTGGCCGGTTTCGTCACGAAAGGGTTAACATCGGTACTGAGTAGATAGTCGCATCATTTTCTGCAAGTCAAGGTTTGAAAGCAACAAGCAAAATATTTCAGAAGCTTTAGTTCGTAGTAATTGTTAGGCTTCTCCGATATGCTTTTCGTAAAAACGACCATCTCTCTGACCTCCTCTACCGAATGCCAAACCGAGTCTTTGCTGTCATGGTAGGAGAATGTTCTTCCATGTGGTTGCATAGCTCTGCAGTCACTGACTTGAATTCACCAAGAGAACGAACGTTTGAAGACACAAAGCTTGTGATAGCCTGGTCAACGCTCTTTAACTCTTGAGATTTTACTTTTGCAACGGCATGAGTCCCCATGCAACAAGACAAGTTCCTCCCACCCCCAACCCCACCCACCCCCCACATTTTGTCCCATATAATTTTGCTGGATGTGACCAAGATAGCAGTACTTCCTTCAGGGAAATATTAAATGAGGATAAGCCCGTCTGTGTCAAGAGCATTCATTTCAGTGAGAAACTGTGACACATGCTGCTTTTGGATAGAGTAATGTGCAAACGTGGAAAATGTGTTTCCGGGATAGGGGCATGCTCACTGTATGAAGTACCGCTTCCATGCAGGCTAACCACCATGAAGTCTTGCATCCTTCATCGAACGTCTGGATATAATGTCGGTAATACCTTGCTAACAAGTGTGCCAAGCGCATTTACTTCCATAAGAGTTCTGTGTCCAAGCTTCCCAGGGTCCGCCAGAATTAGTGTGTCAATATTATTACCGGTACCCTTTTTCTCAAATTAGTCCTTTCCGTTCCATAAAGGAAAGGACCAGGGAACCAGCAACTGTTGTTGAATAATAACTTTATATAATAGTCAACCTATAACCACTAGTAAAAACAGAAATAAATCAGAAGAATTGAAAACAGCAGCTAAATAGGCATACCATTTATGTCACTCAAACGCGAATCAATTAGTGACATTCTGGTGCTTCGTGCTCTGGTGTATGCTGGGGGAATAACTACTATCCTCGACAGTCCGTCATATAATCTCAGTTATATTCGTGTTAAGCTGATTAGCCACTACGTTCTACGGGTAAAGTACCGTCTAATTACTTTTTTACATTTGACAGAAAGCCGTTTTTCCAGCGAGAAGACCTACTTTCAGTCACACGAATTTAAAAATATTCAGTAGGTATCATGTTACGACCCTACAAACGAGCAGTGTTTTTTTAAATCATTTTGCTCGTTGCTTCAACCAGAAACAGTGACTTTCAAATATAATGTTTATAAAATGGTCAACAGTGAATTAACAGTAGCGAGATAATCACTCTATATCGGCGCCTATAGAGAATACTATTCATACCTCTTACGAAACTATGTTCATGTCTGTGGTAGCTGCACATACAGGTGATACAGCTTCTAGACCTAGTAAATGTTTTTCCTCAAATTATTGCGATTCATTTCAGTTTTTACCGGTGATAGTATATTTAATGTTGTATGAAATTACCAATAAACATCATTTAATAGTTGCTTTTCCAATCATTTGAGACTTCCTAATCCAAGGGCTGTGAAAGCAGAGATTCTTGTAACTCGTGCTGACTTGCATAAAACCTGTCAAGCTTCCGTTCTCTGTCGTAGTAATCTCGTGTTTGCAATCGTTTCATTTGCATCGTGGACTCGTAAACACAGTTATTTTGGACAACATTGGTCTTACGGCAAAGGTGATCCGATGAAAGACATATCGAGATAAATAAATAGATTCTGAGTAAAACATCAATTATGCTCCAAGAGGTAATGTTTATATCAAATATAGCTGTTTCTAGATTACTAGTGGCATGCATACATTTGCTCTTTCAGCATTCTGAACGAGCTATCCTTTTTAATTTTGCGAGCGCCATTTTTCTGTTTACCGTAGTTTCTCAGGGCCTAGTGCCTAAGACATTGGCTAATAGTCCGGGAGCCAATTTTCAAAAAGGGTCTAGAAGAATGGTTTCGTAGCACACACAGTATTCACTTCGACTACTACCACCACTACTACCACTACTACTACTACTACTACTACTACTACTACTACTACTACTACTACTACTACTACTCCTACTACTACTACAACTACTGCTACTACTCCTAATAATAATAATAATAATAATAATAATAATAATAATAATAATATTATTATTATTATTATTATTATTATTATTATTATTATTATTATTATTACTACGAAGCCGACGCGGACGCCGACGCCGCCGCTGGTCGTGCTGGTGCTGGTGCTGCTGCTGCTGCTGCTGCTACTACTACTACTACTACTACTTTCTTTTTTTTTGTTGAAAAACCGACGCTGACGCAGTCGGACAAACTTCACGGAGGAACTCCTTTAAAAAGGCTTGCAAACCCCCAGAAAAAAACCTGGTGAACTAGTAATCTTGATTAATATTACACCAAAACAATGATAAATAATGAGCATTAATACAATCTATAAATACATATGGCTTAAAAAGTATAGGTACAAAACAATATGCTGATAAAGCTCCGATAGCAAAACAAAACTTAACAAAGGCATTACTATTCAACCCAGGTGTAGTAGTAGACCCGTGTGGCGAGTGCAACTATCCAACAAATGAAAAGTGCCTCGTCAATCTATGACAAATAAGTCAATCATTGACGCCAGTGGGCTGATTCTCTAAAGATCAGCGGGCGTAGTAGCATTTGGGTAGTATAATACACATAGTCGGCAGAAAAATTCCAGAAAAATTGATGGTGCTCTTGTTTACATTTTCAATTTACTTTATTGTAAGGTTTTGTAAATTACCATTCAATCCATGTGTGGTAGTAGACCCGTGTGGCGAGTGCAACTATTCAACAAATGAAAAGTGACTCGTCAATCAATGACAAATAAGTCAATCATTGACGCCAGGGGGCTGAGTCTTTAAAGATCAGCGGGCGTAGTAGCATTCGGGTAGCATAACATATATAGTCAGCAGGAAAATTACAAAAAATAGATGGAAATAGATGGCGCTCTTGTTTCCATTTTTGATTTACTTTGTTGTAAGGTTTTGTAAATTACCCGGGAACAAATAACCCTATAAAACTCTGTGCAAATTCCTAAAATTACCTGGGACAATTTTATAATTCAATGGCAAATTACTTTATCGATTGATTATTAAATTACCCCAGTCTGTTTATTTCTTAACATGAATTATTAAACATAACAATATCAAAGTGCAGACTAAAATGAATTACATGACACAGATTAATTAAAAGACACAGATAAATCAGCTGTAGTAATTAAATGATTTAAGCTAGTGCAGGCTCATTTATTTTTACAGCTCCCAACTCTATTGAAACTATGTTTGTTTTGCACCATATGTCCTTGAATACTTTTTCTTTACCATGCTGCTTTAATCTAAAATATTCGCAAGGAATATGATTCAGCAGCAATGAACGAAATATTGCCTTTATTGCTCTATTGTGATTGCCCATAGATGGATTTTTCGTCTGTGCACACCGATGTTTCCAAATGGCCCAAACACCTATGGTTAGTATTGTTATTAAAATAGTCCTTTCAGACTTTATGATATTTACACCGCTTGATCCAAATTCTCTAAATAAGACTACATGCGTGTCTAGAACAATGGGCTTCGCTCCAAATTTTGCCAAGATTTGGCTGATATAGTCCCAAAATTGTGACGATATTGGACATTCCGCAAATAAATGCTCGATTGTTTCCTCGTCTGTTTGACATAAGTAACACCTATCAGAAGTCGTAATATTGCACTTGTATGTCAAGTGTCCCACCCATAGCCGTCGATGTAGTAATCGCCACAATAAATCACGAGCCATATTTGGTATGTATGGAGAATGTAAGATTTTCCATACATTTTTCCAACTGGATGGTTTATAGCTTGAGTCATCCCATCTCCTAATTGCTATAGGAGGTGTTACTTGTTTTCGTCTCATAATATGGTACCATTCCTTGGATCTCATCTTGTATTTTAACATCTCATCATCAAGAACTAATGCGGGTTGTGGAGTCAAACTATTATTATTTACATTTGGCAGACGAAACCATTCAATTGGTACAGCATGTTTTATTTTATTTAGCAACCGCTGGACATCTATATACCTCATATGTGTTTTTCTAGCTACGTCTTGCATTGAAATCCATCTACGTGTTTGAGGGTGTATCATATCCGATAAATGTTGAATGCCATATTTTGCAAAGGACGGTAGATAAAGTACTGCATTGTTATAGCATATATTACTATTGCCCCACAATTGCTGTTCTAGTACTTCCTTCCAGCACGTAGGTGGAGGCATGTATCTGTCAAATATTTCTAACTCCTTAACTTGATCTTTAAACACATCTGGTATCATTTGGCTATTCGGAGGTGGCTTCTTTGAGGTAAAAACATGCTCCGCCAGAAATGGTTCTACAATTCTCTCCATGAGAGCTCGTGAAACACATGCCCACGTCTCATCTGATGTAATAAGATCATCCAAAAATTTTAACCTTAAAGAAACACATTTCACTTTAATATCAATTAAATCAAGTCCTCCTTCTAACTTAGCATTATTGAGAACACGATGGGAAACTAAATGATTCTTTTCTTCCCATATGAATGACAATATCAACTCATTAACCTCCTTTTCTACATGTTTTGGCATGTGTACAACAGATGCTGTATACCATAGCCCAGATAATGCCAAGTTGTTGACAACAAACACTCTACCAAAGATTGAAAGACGACGACGCTTCCAATTTGCTAATATTCTCTTAAGCTTAGATACTCGTTCATTCCAATTTTGTATTGTATTCGGTTTCCTGCCAAAATAGATGCCTAAAATCTTAATGGTATCATTATACCAATTGATTTCAAGTGGCTGGTCATTCCGCTCTTTCCATGGCCCCAGAAACAATCCTTTGGATTTTCCTTTATTGATTTTCAAACCAGATGCATTTTGGAACTTTTCTAGTTCGTGGTTTAAAATTGCAAAATCATTGTTTGAACTGGTAAACACAGTTGTGTCATCAGCATATTGTGACAGCTTAAGTGGTCTTTCTATGCCATGAATACATATGCCTTGAAAGTTATTATTTTGCCTCAATGCTATGCCAAGTGATTCCATCATAATAACAAATAATAATGGCGATAGGGAACACCCCCGTCTAACCCCACGTTCTAAGACAATTTCTCTGGATAATTGATTGTTCACTAAATAGCTACTCTTGATATCCGTATATAAAATCTTTACCCATTTAATAAAGTTTGAGCCTAACCCAAACGATTGCAAAGAATTAAAAAGAAAATCCCATTTCACACGGTCAAATGCCTTTTCATTGTCCAAGGCAATCACAGCTGAAGGGATGCTATCCTTCTCAACCAATTGTATAAGGTCTCTTATTACCATGGTATTGGTTAGAATTGTCCTCCTGGGTACAGCACATGTCTGCTCTGTTCCAATGATTTCTCCTAAAACACTACCTAGTTTCAATGTTAGTGCTCTGGATATTATTTTGTAGTCTACACATAGTAGAGAAATTGGTCTGTAGTTCTGAATTAGACGTCTGTCATTTCCTTTATATATTAGCCTTACGTATGCCCTAGCCATAGTTGGTGGTAAATGGCCTTTCTCAAAAAGTTCAGTGCCTAATTCTTCCATTATTGGACCTACAAGGTGCCAAAACGTTTGGTAAAATTCAACTGGAAGGCCATCACACCCCGGTGATTTTTCTAGTTTCATACCTTTAAGGGATTTAGTTAAATCTTCTAGTGTTAAGGGTTGATCACAAAATTCACTGCCTGTGTCTGACACCTTTTTGTCTATATTTGCTAACAAATCCAATTTTGCATCTTCATCAATTCCCTCTGACTTGTACAATGACTCATAGTAATTGCATACAATAGTACTCATTTCATTGTTGGTAAAGACGGTTGAACCATCCGGCATGTTTAATGAGCACATCACCTTATCTATTGCCCGTGCTTTTTCTAATGCGCAAAAATATCGGGTTGGCTTTTCCCCTTCTGCGTGCATCTGGGCTCTTGCTCTAATTTTTGCACCCTCAAACTCATAGTGTTCTATATCTCTTATTTTACTTTTAATTTTAACCAGTAATTCATAATAATTCTCTTCACCATTATTTACTTTAGCATTAATTTTCATCAGTGATCGATGAAGTGTTTTCTTGCGTTTGCGTATTTCCTGTGCTTTTCTAATAGCATACTTTCGGGAAACATACTTTAAATCCAGTTTAACATCCTCCCACCATTGCAATGTGCTCTTATATGATGCTTTCCTATTAATCCAATGTTGCCAACAACTCTCTATATTATTCTTATAAAATTCTTCTCCCAACAGTGTTGTGTTTAATTTCCAAAACCCGACCCCTTTTGTTACCCAGTCAGCATTGTCAAAGGTTACACAAACCATGTTATGATCGGAGAATGCAACTGGTTTAATATTAACATCTCTCCAGTACCCTGTTAACAAACTATTCACATAAATTCTGTCGATCCTTGAACCAACTTTACCATCTACCGAAAAACATGTAAGATCTTTACCATGAGGTTTTGATATTCTATAGGTGTCCACTAAATTTTCATTATCACATATTTCTTTTAAGAGTCTATGTGATGTATCAGTATATGTTGAAGTTGCATTCCTGTCATTTTCTTTGTCTAAGACACAATTAAAGTCACCACCCATTACTAAGTTTTCAGTGATGTTATCTAGTGCTGTTGTAGACATCTCCTTAAAAAAATTACGACGTAGTTGATGAGATGTAGGTGCATATATACACAGCAACGTGATACGTGTTTGTTGTATATCTAGCGTGACTCTCACCCAGCGACCATTTGCACCTGATACTGAAGAGATTATATTTACATAGGCTGAACAACGAGGGAGTATAGCAATTGCTACGCCTGCACTATTATCTTGAGATAACGAATAAAATATTCTGGATCCAGAAATCTTTTCTAAATTATCGTATAATTCTGACTTCTGAATTTTTGTTTCCTGTATCAAAGCAATGTCAATCTGCTCATTTTTCAGAGTCTCTAGTAAGTGACGTTGCTTTATGTCACTATTTAAGCCTCTACAATTGAGTGTGCAAATTAGCATAAAAGGTAATAAAATGCTGTGTAAAACCGCCATTATTAAGCTAACTAGATTTTGGTTTTTTCGACCCTCTCTTAGACCATTTACCTATTTTACTCACAAACGCTGCATTACTTAGCTCAACTTTTTCCAAATGCTTATATTTTAATATATCTGAATCATGACGCAGATGCCTATATTTAACACCATTTGCCGTCACATATGGAACTAACACCTCTCCTGCCTCTGACCTATACATGCCCATTTCATCGGGTGATTTAGAACTCTATGTTTGAATGGATATATCAGATTCAGCGACTGACATATTATCGTCTTCTATATCACTTTCCTCTATTTCTGATTCAGAACTCTCTCCATCTTTCTGTCGCTTTGTTCCACTCAATCGATCCGAGACACCAATTACTTTCTCTATATTATTTAAATCGTATAGATTGAGTGTACTCAGTGGAAAATCAAAGTTAGTTTCAGTATCTTGCGACCTGAATTTTACTTGTCCTAAATTAAAACTCTCTTCCAGAGGGTATTGATCATCATCTTCAACTTGTGTGGAATTAGCCTCTCTGTCATCAAACTTGGATTGACTTGTTACTGGAGTAAGACTTAGCCCCTCATCTAGAACCTCTATTTCATCGCCTGCAACTACAGCGATTGGATTCTTAGTTTTTCCCCATGCTTCTCATTAACATGGACTTCAGCTACAATCTCAGCAACTACTGGTTCGATGACATTTTCCTTAGCAACGTGCTTCCCATTAGTATGGATTTCAGCTACAATCTCAGCAGCTACCGGTTCTATGACATTCTCTTTAGAGACAACTTGCTCTGCACTTTTATCAGCACCCTTTTTGACATATTTGTTCTGCGGGCATCGCCACTTAAAATGATCAGATGATCCACAAATTAGACATTTGTTTTTGTTAGGGCAATCTGTTGCAAGATGTTCTGTGCTTAAGCAGATTCTACACTCTTTGATTTGCCCTCTGTACCATAATGGCAAGATAAATCGACCATCTATGGTGACCTTGCTTGGGAGAGGTTGTTCTACCTTTTCAAACCAAATTCTTCTGATGCCATTTTCTAAGGTTCGATCAAATGGATAGGTCTCGTGTTCTACTTTGTCCACTTTGCCATACTTGATCAATTCAGTGATAACCCGTTCATCTGGGATCTCTAATGGAACCTTCATCTTGACTAATAGACGATCAGAATCTATTTCCTCCACATTACACACCTCACCCTTCACGACAAGGACCTCGTCGAGCAACTTTTCCTTCACACTTTCATTAACTACGGTGACATTCCATACAGATTTGGAAACATTAACGAGACCTTGAAGGACCCGTGGCCCTGCCCCAACTACATCCTTCAACCCATGATACACCTCAATTGCCGAAATACCCCAAGCCTTTGTCGTGATTTTAAGACTCAGGGTACGCTTATATGAGGTTGCCATGGTGTTTTATAAAAAGAGGAACCCCATACTACTACAATATATAATACAAATATATAACACCAAGACGTCGGGGAAAGAGCTAAACACTAAATAAATAGTGTCCCCTTTTGAAACCCTGACGTCTACCAACAAATATACGAATAGAGAGTACAGTCGTATATTTGTTAGTTTGAACCACTTTCTAAGTGGTTCACTAACACCTAACCGATTAAAGTGGTTTCCTAATGCATACTAACATATTACAGTCATATATTTGTTAGTCTGTTCGAGTTGACCGGGGACAGCCAACTGACTATAAGTTTTTATATAGTTAAAGAACTAGGCTTGTGCTTACAAATGACAAAGGAATTAAATCCACTCACTCAAGCGATCTTGCCAAATATAATGCGCTAGCCTACGAACTATAGAAATAGCAGACTGGCGCAGCGAGAAATGTATTGCATTGACCACAGTAAGAGGAGCCCTGTTAAATGGCGGAAACCGCCAGCTAAGAGGAATGCCTTTAGAAAATGGAGACACAGAATGCGCTCCAACCAAGCCAAGAATTTACAAATTAAACATAAAGTTTGAAAGGAAATACTAATACGAAATATATGTATAAAATTTATCTACAAAATCGCGCTAGAAACTAGCAAATTCGGGCAGCAATTGCAGAGCTAAATAAACGTGTGTGTTCACTTCGACTACTACTACTACTACTACTACTACTACAACTACTACTACTACTACTACTACTACTACTACTACTACTACTACTACTACTACTACTACTACCACTGCCACTACCACTACCACTACTACCACTACTACTACTACTACTACTACTACTACTACTACTACTACTACTACTACTACCACTACTACTACTACTACTACTACTACTACTACTACTACTACTACTACTACTACTACTACTACTACCACCACCACCACCACCACCACCACCACCACCACCACCACTACTACTACTACTACTACTACTACCACTAATACTACTACTACTAGGTGGCCGCGACGGCCGCCGCTTGTCGTGCTGGTGCTGGTGCTGCTGTTGCTGCTGCTACTGCTACTACTACTACTACTACAACAACTACTACTACTACTACTACTACTACTACTACTACTACTACTACTACTACTACCACTGCCACTACCACTACCACTACTACCACTACTACTACTACTACTACTACTACTACTACTACTACCACTACTACTACTACTACTACTACTACTACTACTACTACTACTACCACCACCACCACCACCACCACCACCACCACTACTACTACTACTACTACTACTACCAATAATACTACTACTACTAGGTGGCCGCGACGGCCGCCGCTTGTCGTGCTGGTGCTGGTGCTGCTGTTGCTGCTGCTACTGCTACTACTACTACTACTACTACTACTACTACTACTACTACTACTACTACTACTACTACTACTACTTTTTTTTTTTCTTTTTTTTTGAAAAACCGACGCTGACGCAGTCGGACAAACTGCACGGAGGAACTCCTTTAAAAAGGCTTGCAAACCCCCAGAAAAAAACCTGGTGAACTAGTAATCTTGATTAATATTACACCAAAACAATGATAAATAATGAGCATTAATACAATCTATAAATACATATGGCTTAAAAGGTATAGATACAAAACAATATGCTGATAAAGCTCCGATAGCAAAACAAAACTTACCAAAGGCATTACTATTCAACCGAGGTGTAGTAGTAGACCCGTGTGGCGAGTGCAACTATCCAACAAATGAAAAGTGCCTCGTCAATCTATGACAAATAAGTCAATCATTGACGCCAGTGGGCTGATTCTCTAAAGATCAGCGGGCGTAGTAGCATTTGGGTAGTATAATACATATAGTCGGCAGAAAAATTCCAGAAAAATTGATGGCCCTCTTGTTTAAATTTTCAATTTACTTTATTGTAAGGGTTTGTAAATTACCATTCAATCCATGTGTGGTAGTAGACCCGTGTGGCGAGTGCAACTATTCAACAAATGAAAAGTGACTCGTCAATCAATGACAAATAAGTCAATCATTGACGCCAGTGGGCTGAGTCTTAAAGATCAGCGGGCGTAGTAGCATTCGGGTAGCATAACATATATAGTCAGCAGGAAAATTACAGAAAAATAGATGGAAATAGATGGCGCTCTTGTTTCCATTTTTGATTTACTTTGTTGTAAGGTTTTGTAAATTACCCGGGAACAAATAACCCTATAAAACTCTGTGCAAATTCCTAAAATTACCTGGGACAATTTTATAATTCAATGGCAAATTACTTTATCGATTGATTATTAAATTACCCCAGTCTGTTTATTTCTTAACATGAATTATTAAACATAACAATATCAAAGTGCAGACTAAAATGAATTACATGACACAGATCAATTAAAAGACACAGATAAATCAGCTGTAGTAATTAAATGATTTAAGCTAGTGCAGGCTCATTTATTTTTACAGCTCCCAACTCCATTGAAACTAGGTTTTTTTTGCACCATATGTCCTTGAATACTTTTTCTTTACCATGCTGCTTTAATCTAAAATATTCGCAAGGAATATGATTCAGCAGCAATGAACGAAATATTGCCTTTATTGCTCTATTGTGATTGCCCATAGATGGATTTTTCGTCTGTGCACACCGATGTTTCCAAATGGCCCAAACACCTATGGTTAGTATTGTTATTAAAATAGCCCTTTCAGACTTTATGATATTTACACCGCTTGATCCAAACTCTCTAAACAAGACTACATGCGTGTCTAGAACAATGGGCTTCGCTCCAAATTTTGCCAAGATTTGGCTGATATAGTCCCAAAATTGTGACGATATTGGACATTCCGCAAATAAATGCTCGATTGTTTCCTCGTCTGTTTGACATAAGTAACACCTATCAGAAGTCGTAATATTACACTTGTATGTCAAGTGTCCCACCCATAGCCGTCGATGTAGTAATCGCCACAATAAATCACGAGCCATATTTGGTATGGATGGAGAATGTAAGATTTTCCATACATTTTTCCAACTGGATGGTTTATAGCTTGAGTCATCCCATCTCCTAATTGCTATGGGAGGTGTTACTTGTTTTCGTCTCATAATATGGTACCATTCCTTGGATCTCATCTTGTATTTTAACATCTCATCATCAAGAACTAATGCGGGTTGTGGAGTCAAACTATTATTATTTACATTTGGTAGACGAAACCATTCAATTGGTACAGCATGTTTTATTTTATTTAGCAACCGCTGGACATCTATATGCCTCATATGTGTTTTTCTAGCTACGTCTTGCATTGAAATCCATCTACGTGTTTGAGGGTGTATCATATCCGATAAATGTTGAATGCCATATTTTGCAAAGGACGGTAGATAAAGTACTGCATTGTTATAACATATATTACTATTGCCCCACAATTGCTGTTCTAGTACTTCCTTCCAGCACGTAGGTGGAGGCATGTATCTGTCAAATATTTCTAACTCCTTAACTTGATCTTTAAACACATCTGGTATCATTTGGCTATTCGGAGGTGGCTTCTTTGAGGTAAAAACATGCTCCGCCAGAAATGGTTCTACAATTCTCTCCATGAGAGCTCGTGAAACACATGCCCACGTCTCATCTGATGTAATAAGATCATCCAAAAATTTTAACCTTAAAGAAACACATTTCACTTTAATATCAATTAAATCAAGTCCTCCTTCTAACTTAGCATTATTGAGAACACGATGGGAAACTAAATGATTCTTTTCTTCCCATATGAATGACAATATCAACTCATTAACCTCCTTTTCTACATGTTTTGGCATGTGTACAACAGATGCTGTATACCATAGCCCAGATAATGCCAAGTTGTTGACAACAAACACTCTACCAAAGATTGAAAGACGACGACGCTTCCAATTTGCTAATATTCTCTTAAGCTTAGATACTCGTTCATTCCAATTTTGTATTGTATTCGGTTTCCTGCCAAAATAGATGCCTAAAATCTTAATGGTATCATTATACCAATTGATTTCAAGTGGCTGGTCATTCCGCTCTTTCCATGGCCCCAGAAACAATCCTTTGGATTTTCCTTTATTGATTTTCAAACCAGATGCATTTTGGAACTTTTCTAGTTCGTGGTTTAAAATTGCAAAATCATTGTTTGAACTGGTAAACACAGTTGTGTCATCAGCATATTGTGACAGCTTAAGTGGTCTTTCTATGCCCCGAATACATATGCCTTGAAAGTTATTATTTTGCCTCAATGCTATGCCAAGTGATTCCATCACAATAACAAATAATA
The DNA here is from genome assembly GCA_034401795.1 of Chaetoderma sp. LZ-2023a. Classification (NCBI taxonomy): domain Eukaryota; kingdom Metazoa; phylum Mollusca; class Caudofoveata; order Chaetodermatida; family Chaetodermatidae; genus Chaetoderma; species Chaetoderma sp. LZ-2023a. The sequence goes on along the minus strand of CM067364.1, from coordinate 39,012,719 downwards.
ATGGCGATAGGGAACACCCCTGTCTAACCCCACGTTCTAAGACAATTTCTCTGGATAAGTGATTGTTCACTAAATAGCTACTCTTGATATCCGTATATAAAATCTTTACCCATTTAATAAAGTTTGAGCCTAACCCAAACGATTGCAAAGAATTAAAAAGAAAATCCCATTCCACACGGTCAAATGCCTTTTCATTGTCCAAGGCAATCACAGCTGAAGGGATGCTATCCTTCTCAACCAATTGTATAAGGTCTCTTATTACCATGGTATTGGTTAGAATTGTCCTCCTGGGTACAGCACATGTCTGCTCTGTTCCAATGATTTCTCCTAAAACACTACCTAGTTTCAATGTTAGTGCTCTGGATATTATTTTGTAGTCTACACATAGTAGAGAAATTGGTCTGTAGTTCTGAATTAGACGTCTGTCATTTCCTTTATATATTAGCCTTACGTATGCCCTAGCCATAGTTGGTGGTAAATGGCCTTTCTCAAAAATTTCAGTGCCTAATTCTTCCATTATTGGACCTACAAGGTGCCAAAACGTTTGGTAAAATTCAACTGGAAGGCCATCACACCCCGGTGATTTTTCTAGTTTCATACCTTTAAGGGATTTAGTTAAATCTTCTAGTGTTAAGGGTTGATCACAAAATTCACTGCCTGTGTCTGACACCTTTTTGTCTATATTTGCTAACAAATCCAATTTTGCATCTTCATCAATTCCCCCTGACTTGTACAATGACTCATAGTAATTGCATACAATAGTACTCATTTCATTGTTGGTAAAGACGGTTGAACCATCCGGCATGTTTAATGAGCACATCACCTTATCTATTGCCCGTGCTTTTTCTAATGCGCAAAAATATCGGGTTGGCTTTTCCCCTTCTGCATGCATCTGGGCTCTTGCTCTAATTTTTGCACCCTCAAACTCATATTGTTCTATATCTCTTATTTTACTTTTAATTTTAACCAGTAATTCATAATAATTCTCTTCACCATTATTTACTTTAGCATTAATTTTCATCAGTGATCGATGAAGTGTTTTCTTGCGTTTGCGTATTTCCTGTGCTTTTCTAATAGCATACTTTCGGGAAACATACTTTAAATCCAGTTTAACATCCTCCCACCATTGCAATGTGCTCTTATATGATGCTTTCCTATTAATCCAATGTTGCCAACAACTCTCTATATTATTCTTATAAAATTCTTCTCCCAACAGTGTTGTGTTTAATTTCCAAAACCCGACCCCTTTTGTTACCCAGTCAGCATTGGCAAAGGTTACACAAACCATGTTATGATCGGAGAATGCAACTGGCTTAATATTAACATCTCTCCAGTACCCTGTTAACAAACTATTCACATAAATTCTGTCGATCCTTGAACCAACTTTACCATCTACCGAAAAACATGTAAGATCTTTACCATGAGGTTTTGATATTCTATAGGTGTCCACTAAATTTTCATTATCACATATTTCTTTTAAGAGTCTATGTGATGTATCAGTATAAGTTGAAGTTGCATTCCTGTCATTTTCTTTGTCTAAGACACAATTAAAGTCACCACCCATTACTAAGTTTTCAGTGATCTTATCTAGTGCTGTTTTAGACATCTCCTTAAAAAAATTACGACGTAGTTGATGAGATGTAGGTGCATATATACACAGCAACGTGATACGTGTTTGTTGTATATCTAGCGTGACTCTCACCCAGCGACCATTTGCACCTGATACTGAAGAGATAATATTTACATAGGCTGAACATCGAGGGAGTATAACAATTGCTACGCCTGCACTATTATCTTGAGATAACGAATAAAATATTCTGGATCCAGAAATCTTTTCTAAATTATCGTATAATTCTGACTTCTGAATTTTTGTTTCCTGTATCAAAGCAATGTCAATCTGCTCATTTTTAAGAGTCTCTAGTAAGTGACGTTGCTTTATGTCACTATTTAAGCCTCTACAATTGAGTGTGCAAATTAGCATAAAAGGTAATAAAATGCTGTGTAAAACCGCCATTATTAAGCTAACTAGATTTTGTTTTTTTCGACCCTCTCTTAGACCATTTACCTATTTTACTCACAAACGCTGCATTACTTAGCTCAACTTTTTCCAAATGCTTATATTTTAATATATCTGAATCATGACGCAGATGCCTATATTTAACACCCTTTGCTGTCACATATGGAACTAACACCTCTCCTGCCTCTGACCTGTACATGACCATTTCATCAGGTGATTTAGAACTCTGTGTTTGAATGGATATATCAGATTCAGCGACTGACATATTATCGTCTTCTATATCACTTTCCTCTATTTCTGATTCAGAACTCTCTCCATCTTTCTGTCGCTTTGTTCCACTCAATCGATCCGAGACACCAATTACTTTCTCTATATTATTTAAATCGTCTAGATTGAGTGTACTCAGTGGAAAATCAAAGTTAGTTTCAGTATCTTGCGACCTGAATTTTACTTGTCCTAAATTAAAACTCTCTTCCAGAGGGTATTTATCATCATCTTCAACTTGTGTGGAACTAGCCTCTCTCTCATCAAACTTGGATTGACTTGTTACTGGAGTAAGACTTAGCCCCTCATCTAGAACCTCTATTTCATCGCCTGCAACTACAGCAATTGGATTCTTAGTTTTTTCCCCATGCTTCTCATTAACATGGACTTTAGCTACAATCTCAGCAACTACTGGTTCGATGACATTTTCCTTAGCAACGTGCTTCCCATTAGTATGGATTTCAGCTACAATCTCAGAAGCTACCGGTTCTATGACATTCTCTTTAGAGACAACTTGCTCTGCACTTTTATCAGCACCCTTTTTGACATATTTGTTCTGCGGGCATCGCCACTTAAAATGATCGGATGATCCACAAACTAGACATTTGTTTTTGTTAGGGCAATCTGTTGCAAGATGTTCTGTGCTTAAGCAGATTCTACACTCCTTGATTTGCCCCCTGTACCATAATGGCAAGATAAATCGACCATCTATGGTGACCTTGCTTGGGAGAGGTTGTTCTACCTTTTCAAACCAAATTCTTCTGATGCCATTTTCTAAGGTTCGATCAAATGGATAGGTCTCGTGTTCTACTTTGTCCACTTTGCCATACTTGGTCAATTCAATGATAACCCGTTCATCTGGGATCTCTAATGGAACCTTCATCTTGACTAATAGACGATCAGAATCTATTTCCTCCACATTACACACCTCACCCTTCACGACAAGGACCTCGTCAAGCAACTTTTCCTTCACACTTTCATTAACTACGGTGACATTCCATACAGATTTGGAAACATTGACAAGACCTTGAAGGACCCGTGGCCCTGCCCCAACTACATCCTTCAACCCATGATACACCTCAATTGCCGAAACACCCCACGCCTTTGTCGTGATTTTAAGACTCAGGGTACGCTTATATGAGGTGGCCATGGTGTTTTATAAAAAGCAGTACCCCATACTACTACAATATATAATACAAATATATAACACCAAGACGTCGGGGAAAGAGCTAAACACTAAATAAATAGTGTCCCCTTTTGAAACCCTGACGTCTACCACCAAGTATACGAATAGAGAGTACAGTCGTATACTTGTTAGTTTGAACCACTTTCTAAGTGGTTCACTAACACCTAGCCGATTAAAGTATGCTAACAAATATATGATTAAATAGTCAAGTCATATATTTGTTAGTCTGTTCGAGTTGACCGGGGACAGCCAACTGACTATAAGTTTTTATATAGTTAAAGAACTAGGCTTGTGCTTACAAATGACAAAGGAATTAAATCCACTCACTCAAGCGATCTTGCCAAATATAATGCGCTAGCCTACGAACTATAGAAATAGCAGACTGGCGCAGCGAGAAATGTATTGCATTGACCACAGTAAGAGGAGCCCTGTTAAATGGCGGAAACCGCCAGCTAAGAGGAATGCCTTTAGAAAATGGAGACACAGAATGCGCTCCAACCAAGCCAAGAATTTACAAATTAAACATAAAGTTTGAAAGGAAATACTAATACGAAATATATGTATAAAATTTATCTACAAAATCGCGCTAGAAACTAGCAAATTCGGGCAGCAATTGCAGAGCTAAATAAACGTGTGTGTTCACTTCGACTACTACTACTACTACTACTACTACTACAACTACTACTACTACTACTACTACTACTACTACTACTACTACTACTACTACTACTACTACTACCACTGCCACTACCACTACCACTACTACCACTACTACTACTACTACTACTACTACTACTACTACTACTACTACTACTACTACTACTACTACCACTACTACTACTACTACTACTACTACTACTACTACTACTACTACTACTACTACTACCACCACCACCACCACCACCACCACCACCACCACCACCACTACTACTACTACTACTACTACTACCACTAATACTACTACTACTAGGTGGCCGCGACGGCCGCCGCTTGTCGTGCTGGTGCTGGTGCTGCTGTTGCTGCTGCTACTGCTACTACTACTACTACTACAACAACTACTACTACTACTACTACTACTACTACTACTACTACTACTACTACTACTACCACTGCCACTACCACTACCACTACTACCACTACTACTACTACTACTACTACTACTACTACTACTACCACTACTACTACTACTACTACTACTACTACTACTACTACTACTACTACCACCACCACCACCACCACCACCACCACCACTACTACTACTACTACTACTACTACCAATAATACTACTACTACTAGGTGGCCGCGACGGCCGCCGCTTGTCGTGCTGGTGCTGGTGCTGCTGTTGCTGCTGCTACTGCTACTACTACTACTACTACTACTACTACTACTACTACTACTACTACTACTACTACTACTACTACCACTACTACTACCACTACTACTACCACTACTACTACTACCACCACCACCACCACCACCACCACCACTATTACTACTATTAGGCCAACGCTGCGGCCGCCTCGGCCGCCGCTGGTCGTGCTGGTGTGGCTGGTGCTGCTGCTGCTGCTGCTACTGCTACTGCTACTGCTACTGCTACTGCTACTGCTACTACTACTACTACTACTACTACTACTACCACCACTACTACTACTACTACTACTACTACTACTACCACCACCACCACCACCACTACTACTACTACTTTTTTTTTTTTGATAACACGATCAATGGATCGTGTGGAAAACCTTTCCATATCCAAAAATATACAAAAGACTGACGTACAACTCATACAACATACAAGCATACAAACAGTAAATAAACGGCAAGTGAAAAGGAAAAACCTTTCAAAAATTCATCTGTCTTTCAGTATAATAAAATACTTCAAAATCCCTGCTCAATAAATATACATATTTAACTCTTTGAACTTCAAGGGACAAACACGAAAGAAATCATTTTTAGTTTAATAAATATAAATATTCTGTTGAATATTTTGAAACACAACTAACTGGGAGTCGTTCCTGTATATGGCAGCAACGGGTTCCAGTCCAAACAATTTCAAAACATCCAACAGCTTACACGTACGATTGTCCGGAACGTGATATTCGTGGAAGTCTGGGTTCGAAGGATTAAATGTTAATTAAATGCTAATTACATATTTATCAGTCTTTTCGTCCCAATAGTATTTTTGAAATATCTGTTCTGTCACATTAAGTATATACTAATAAAATAAATGCCATACGTTTATTATTTTGATCAAATTAAGCATCTAGTATGCTCTATTCTGAATAGGCCCGTGTAATCTTTTATATAGCCAACAAAGCGCGAGCATTTAAATGCAAACACTTTGTCAGCAGTGCGGCGCGCAATAGTAATATATCCGCGGCATTTAAATATTTCTCTTTACCTTTTGAGAGAGATTCTAAAATTATCCGGGATTGTACATTGTTAAACAATGACAAAACTCGCTGCTATTTTATAGTCCGGGAGGCAATTTTCAAAAGGGGTCTAGAAGAATGGTTTCGTAGCACACCCAGTATTCAGAAGGTTTGTCTCTATATTATGCTAGACCGATGTCTTGGGTATATTCTGAGCCGTGTTGTACAAGAAAATTGTGGTATCACTAACCCGTGAGAAGCCCATTTACAATAGGTGTTGAATGTAGCTCTCAAACAATTTTCACAATGGTAAATTTTTCACAAACTTAAGCGCATGTTATATCAATACAATCTTAACCAAAATGGAAAGGAGTGATCGTATATCGCAGATTTATACATAATTAACCTCGTTTAAGACACCCGTATGTTGCTTTGTACATATTGGGGCACTTAGGTCTTCTTGTGACTAGCAATACCTTAGCTACAACAATGCCCATGTTTTCTACATTTTTCATAATTAAACTTTTAACTGACATGCAGTGCATGTCTACACAAGCTGGCAGGACATATGTATCACGTGAGCAAATGAGAGAATGTTACTCATCCGTGTCAGAGTCATCTTCGACAATTGTATGCTGAACATTGTCACACATTTCACCTCCCATACAAAGGCATGCTTCAGTGCAGAGTAGATTGTTAGCCTTGCATTGACAGAGATCTGTTCTTTTGCAGGCAGACTTTTGACATCTACATGATGTGAGTTCAATTAATCCAAATGGAGCAGGATCCTTTGACATTAGAACAGGCTTGAGTAGACCATCCACTATACTCCAGCCATGTCCATTTGGAGATGGAAGATTCTGAACAGCTTGCAATGAACGTCTCCAAACACGAGCTTGAAAATTGGCCCTTTCGGTGTGATGCTTTAGACTATTCGATGTAGGTGGAAGATTTTCATTTCTTTGTCTCTTTTGACAAAAGAGCCAATAACGGGTTTCATCAGCTGTCTTTCCCACATCCCTGGTGGTATACAACTCACAGACAAATTTCTCACATAGAATTGCAGTATTCGGTGATAAGTCAACATGTTCGCCGAGTTGGGCTAAGCTAAGCTGATGACATTCAGATGACTTTAAGAGATTGAATGCTTTTCTCTTAGCGACTCCAAATAATGCACTAGTGCTATCACAACCTGTAAGAGAATGAAACCCAGGAAAAGACAGACAGATAGCTGGGCCCAGTACTTGAGCAACTGTATGTATTGGTATGTATCGCAATTTGTCCTTTGTGCCCGTACGGAACCATAATTCAGAACAGTGAACCGAACGATACGTATATATACTAAGTACTGCCACGTCTGTATCAGGAGACTGTATAACAACACGCATGTGGTCTTTTGAAGCGTGTAGCGCGTGCAACATCATACGCGTATCCGCTTCCTCGTGATCTGATCGAAGTTCTTCCAAATACGACGAATTGTTCACTGAAATGACAACAACATCCATTCCATCGTTAAAGCCACCAGCAAGAATGACGCAATTGTCGGCAGATAGCATATTTGGACCAGTATCACGCCACCGCTTGCTGAGAAATGCAACCAGGTTACTTTTGTTGCTTGGATTGCTGATGTACTTGGCCCGTTGCTTTGGAACGGGAGTATTTTCTCCAGCAATCTTTACTTCCAATGCTGTTGATGACCCACGTTTTAGCCGCTCTTCCGCTTTGAGACATTCCAGTCTATCATATCTGTCAAAAACTATATCTACTCTGTTGCAGTCTTCTTGATTCAGTGGAACTGTAAAGATGTGCCAGTATTTATCAGCTAATTCTCCAAATGCAGACGTACCTCCAGTGTTAACCATTTGCACAATTGCCATGCCATCTACTACATAAGCTGTTGCGCCTGTCTTGTCAACAGGTGGAAGCCGTCCATCAACATTTACTTCCTTTTCTAGTTCACTTAACAAAACACTTTTCACATTCTTTCTTAGAGTCCCATCCGTATGTGACAATGATAGTGGAACAGCAGACAGTTCATACGTCATCACTAGTTTTAAATCAACATCTCTGGACCTTGCGGCAATAATTAATCGACCAAATAGTTCGCGGTCATATCTCACATTGTGAATTTTTTCATCATTTGTTTTGAGTTTTTTCTTCCGTGCTAGGCTGGCAAATGTTTTAAGTTTTAAGTGTGGCAACGTGTCCCAAAAGCTTCTCGTGTTAGTGTCCAGCCCCTCCTGAACAAAATTTTCCATAATCTCCTTACCAATGTCACAGGAGGAAACAAGTCTCCTGGCGATTTCACTAGGCAATACCACGCCAGTTGCAATGTTTACAAGCGGAAGACACTCGCTGTCGTCGTTTTCCGCAATATTAAAGGGATTGGTCATTATATCTGATGAGAACATCGAAAGTATCTTCTGCACATCGGTTTCATCCCTGTTCATTCGATTAGTCCCCATTTCCTTATGGACTCCAAACATGTGACTATCTTGTAATCCACACATTTGCTTTGTGACCGTTGTTATGGCTGCCCTCTCGTGGCTAGTTAAAAACCACCTCTCCAGAGCTCCTGGCTTTTGTGTTATTCCAATAATACCACCTCGCTTTTTGGAATCCAAATTAATCGATTGCTCTAAGGCCATATCTGTCCACACGTGATTGAATGGATGGTCTGAGCGACTTACGGAATGATTTCCATTCAAGAATTGTTCATGTACATGGGGATGTGTACTTGGAAGCATCTTCATGTCCGCAAGATATATTGGCAGCCATCTTGCATAATTGGTTCTGTCCATGCTGTAGAAATATGGCGCCATAGCAGCAGTAGCAGATAGGTGTGCCTGCCAATCTCCAGTTCTTTCAGCTCTTATGAATCCAAGCAGCAGCTCTACCATATGAATATATGAGTTCCAAAGTCCGAACAGGTGTGATTTCGAGCTTGACTCAACTTTAAAGGATTTGAACAGCTGTTGCAATTTATTCACGTACATACACACCTCTTTGAAATGTTCTTGCAGTGCGTCTAAGTCGTCAATGCTGCTTCGGCACATCTTAATTTTCTCATCCAGACTCTCCAATTCTGTTGGAGTAATGTGGTCTTCATGTTGTCCATTTTGTTGAACCCATTTGGAAAAAGACTGCCATTGTAATCGCAGCAGCGCTTCCATAACCAATTTGTGAGCCCTCACTCCTCGATTATATGACTTCCCTTTAAGTAGAGCAGCAGCCGTGCTGCTACCATATGTGTTGGCCTCTATGAGGAGATCTTCTAAGCCAGAGTCATCAAACATCTTTCCAATAACAGCTAAGTAGTTTAGCGCAATGTGGAATCCCCCCAGTCTGATCACAGTGTCACTAAACTCTTCTTTATATCGCCACTGTATCTCCTTTGCCTTGACATATATGGCCAAGTCGAATGTAATGACCGAGTCATTCTGTCCTAGTGTTGTCATCATTCTTTGAACTTGTTTCATGACCGTATACACCGTATTGAATTCAGTTGGTGATCCGGAAATCTTTGGACAGTAACCGATTTGTATAAAAGGTGCGTTAGCACATGATACAAGTGCATTAAATCCACTCCAACTAGGGACTGTTTGTGTTTCTGTGGTCACCATGGGTATAAGATCTACCGCAAACAATTTTATTGGACACATTCGAACGATGGCCCATGCAAGATCCATGACTAATGCCTGTTCCTGGATTGAGCTATCACATTGGTACCAATCCTTCTTGACAGTGTCTATGAACGCGGTCACAACTGGTCTTCTACCAAACACCCCACAATCAAGAATTCTGTTTTCAGTACCTAGAGCTGTCAAAGCCCTTCTCCTGACTGAGTGTTCAGCATGTATGACAGGCTATTACTTTGAGTTATGACACGATCATGCTTATATCGTTGTGAACTGTGGATACAGCCAAAGCCTAGACCCCCCTATGCAAAGAAATCAGGATAACTAATTAGTGCTACCACAATTTGTTTGTACAACAGGGCTTAAAATGTGTGGGACATGTCCCCCAAGCCACAGCAAGTGTCAGACCTTCCGAATACTGGGTGTGCTACGTCACGATTCTGACCTAGCTTTAGCTCCTGGACTATAACGTCGGACGTTGCATTACGACTATTTAAAGCCACAACGGTGCATTACGGGCCCCTGGCTATTTTGGACAGACGCAGTGCAATCTTCCTTTAGCTGATGGACGTGTCTCTCATCTTCGTTTCAGTTAGATCATCAATATGCAGAGTTGATAAGCCTGCTACCTCCAAAACGGCAGTGGTTTTTGTAAGCAAGTTCAACTCATCTTTCTTTTCTCTCTGGTATGCTACATTGGTCACAAACAAATATATGTCACCTGAGTCAAGTGTTTTGCCAACGTTAATTTTCTTTCCATCACAAAACAGTTTTTTTATGTTTTAGCTATCGAAAAAATGGACCTTTCCAGTTTATCCATCCATCATATGACGTCATAGGGTGGCGTTATAATCAATTGCATCGTGGATGACTCGATTTAGTCCGTCTTAAACATTTAATATCTCGACACGTGTACGAATTGTATGTGTTTAATATTTAACAAACATTCTGCCGAATATTTTGAAACTAATTTGGCTGGGCGCTGTTCCTGCCATAGGAAGCAACAGCACCCAATCCAACTAGTTTCAAAATATTCAACATCGTACCTGTATAGTTTTCTAGAAATTGATAATCAGGGAAGGCAGGGATCGCAGGGACAAGCGATGTGTGGGTAGATCTTAGCTAGAGATGGGCATATACGGGGCAAATACGCAAGTTACAAAGGAAAATAGCAGAATATGTATAAGAAGATTACCTTGAAGACAAATCGTATTACTACATTAGACCTACTCACTTATTATAACAAACAATGTAAGCACCATTTTACTACATTTTAATGGCAACAATTAAACAGTCTTAGGCGGGACACGTTTTTCCACAACGGGTGGGGGTGTATTTTACCCACCATGTAGGAATGGACCTCTTTAGCTTTAGCTATGCCTCGCTCATCTCTAGCTAAGCTCCACCCACGCTTCGCCCATGTTGGGTTCGATCGATATCTGCACTCCCTGACTACCAATTTCTAGAAAACTATATAGTCAATTTGTTGAATATTTTGAAACTAATTTGACTTGGTGCTGTTGCTGCAGATGGTAGCAAAATCTCCCGGTCAAATTAGTTTCGAAATATTCAACAGCATGTGTATTAAATCTGAAGGACTATTAAGCGTTTAAGACTAACTAAATCGAGTCATTCATGGCGTAATGATTATGACGTCATCATGCACGTCACGTAGTTGCTTAATCAACAGCTGGGCAGGTCCAAAGGAAGCCATAGAAAACTTGGGGCCTGCCACCGCAAATACACCTCCATGAACATCGATGGCCAGACATCATAATTTCCAACGATGCACTATACAAGATGTGTAATACATCGCCCCTGTTCGTAAAAGTCGCCCAGCAAAGATGGTTCATGTTTGGCCATGTGCTAAGATTGCTAGAAGACACCAGGTTCAGCACAGAGAGCCTTGAAATTCGTCCTAATAGGATGCAGCACATATAAGGCCAAGAGATGACGCCATTGCATAAATCTGCTAAGCGTGCTGCAAGGCCACCTCAAGAAAGCAGGACTCAGTACACTCAGGTCAAAAATGGGCCAGTGGAAGCTAAAGATGGTGCCTGAGGACACGACATAGTGGTCAAAAGCGAAGAAGGACCGATTGCAGCTGTATGATGGTTCTTTCTTCTACTGCAGCCGCCAAATACAGTAATCATGCATACATATAGAGGTAATAGATCTCAGAATTTAATA